>CM062819.1:615349907-615654907 GCA_031772625.1 Pinus tabuliformis
GATAAATTTACGATCACAGAGGTTATTTACCGGAATAGGTTCATTTTTTATTTAAAAATGAGCTTAAACTCTGGGGGAAACATTGCTCACTGCTTTTATTTATTTTTTAATGAGCATGAAGACCGCGTTAAAACTGCTCGGATCTTGCGTTTATTTTTTAAACGAGCATGAACTTTATGCTAAAACTGCTCGATATACCAGTCATAAGATAAGAAATGTCCCCTGTGAGATCTCTATTTTTTAAGGAGTTTCATTTTCACTAAGCTTTACTCCATATCCTTTCTTTATGCAAGTTCGGAAACGACTAATCCAAAAAACAGATAAATAACCGCTCTTTGCTTGCACTCCAAAAGGGTTGCATGCCCCCAGGTATAAAATACAATTTCAAGGCTGCCCCTCCTCCTTCCCACCTCTGCTTTTCTTTGGGTGTTCACAGCTACTTGTCGTCTTGCCAGTCTAATGTTAACGATACTTGTCTTCTCATTATTTTTAACGGGTCTTATGCGATACTTGTCTTCTCGTCAGCCCAATTTTTAACAGATCTTTTGCAAGATCGCAAGAGAACAGCTACTTGCGACAAGAGAAGAACACTACTCAAAGACAAAACATTTGTGTTATTGAGGGAGGCATGCCTCTTTCTGGTTACCCAAAGATTGTCTCGTTAATCTTTCAAACAAAACATTTCCTCGGCAATGTCTACCGAAATAGACAAGAGTGAATGACCTTTGTCAAACACGTAACTTTGACAAAAGAATCTTATTCCAGAACAACCCCTCTTCCGTCCACGGACGGGGTATGGACTAGTCATATTCTCTCGCGGAAATTCCATCTTATACCCAAGGTTTTCTCTGCCCAAAGCAGACCAGGATGCATGCCCCCTGGGTTCCAGTCCCATCTTTCCGAATCACTCGCACTCATCGGGAAGAAGGACTGGGGGTGGAGACATTTCTTGATTGAGTAGACCATTCAGGGTTGGTATGTGACTATTTGCGATGCGTGATCCCGGAAATGAAAGTTGGTCTACGAGCTTGACCATTCTTCCTTCGTGTGGAAAACACATTACTCTAAAGAGTGAGGAGACTATTGCTCCCATGCAATATATATAGTCTCGTCCAAGGAGTAGGTTATAATCCAAGGGTCCTTGAACGACCATCACGTTCATTTGAACGGTCTTCCCTTTCAATGTTACAGGCACATTGGGGAGGATCCCTAATGGTCGACTGGTTCCTTTATCGAAACCCGAGAGATTTCTTATCTCAGGCAAAAGCGTCGGGGAACCCAGTGCTTTCCAAGCAATAGAGGAAAGGATACTCACAGATGCCCCTTCATCAATGATAGTGCCAGCCATTACCATTCTGTATATTTGGACTATGATTCTGAATGGTATATTGGCTGGCAACCAGGGTTTGCCTATTTGGTTCCAATCAAAGGATACAACCAGGTTGCTTGGTGGTGGGACCGAATACACAGCCGGATATGACCCTGACGATGTTCCTTCCTGTGATAAAGGAATGGGTGCATTGCCCTGATGCTCGTCAGAGTCTGTGTTGATGAAAAGAATCTGGATGGTGTCATCCTTATTCTCTTCAGTGAGGGTGTCATTTGAAGATGAATCTTCATTGACGGTGTCATTTGAGGATGAAACTTCTGAAGGAAGAACCGGGTCAACTGCCGTTTCGACCTTTGGACTTTCGTCCGGTCTGGATTCAGTAGGTTCATTTTCAATGACTGACGCTTCAGCTAACCACTTGAGCGGGCCAGCCGTATTCTCAACCAACGAAGGACTTGGCACGAGTTTTTTGTATCCAGGAGGAAGTCTCAATGGTGAAACCGGGCGATCTTCCAAAACTCTCGTCGCTTCGTCTAAGAAGGGACAACGGTGGATGGCGTGATCGCCTTCACACAGTCTGCAGGGGGATCTTGCTCCCCCTCTTTGTCTTGAACCTTCACTTTCGCTGGTTGACGGTAAGCATTCAACATGGCTATCAGAGGTTGATGCTCCCGAATTGTGCAAACGAGGGGACCAGTCCCTTAGTATCTGGGGAATACAGGGAAAATCTCTATGGAAGTGGTCTCCTCTACATATGACACATGGCGATTTAGGCCCGGTCAGTGCTGTGTGTGGATTTTTGTCAGATGTCTTTTGCTTGCCCCCAGTCGCCTTAGGCTCCTTCTTCTTCTTCTCTCTCTTCTTCTTCTCCTTCTTCTCCATGGGATCTTGGCTTTTACCGGCTCTACCTCGCGAAGATGAAGGATTGGAGGAAGAGTTATAGGAAGTAGAAGGCTGGAGGGCAGCTCTAGACTGATCTAACTGCTGACTCGACTGTTCAGGAACCATGGTGTTCTGAACTACATTGGTTGAGAATAGCCATATTGGCAGGCCAATCATCAATCCTGGAAGCGACAATGTGGCCATGTGGGGCGCACCAACTTCTCCCCAACAGGAGAAAGGACTAGGATTTCCATCATGTGGAATTCCTTGGTTGGGGCGTTCCATGTTCTCAACCTACAGATCAACGCAGGAATAGGAGGTGATTATGTTCCGTTTAAAATAAATTTTATAACGACGCTTTAGACACAACTTGCTTTTTCACTTTTTAAGAGTCGAGAAAAAGCTAAAGATGACTCTAGTCTCCTTCAATGTTTTAACGAGCCCGAAGTGACAAATGCTCGGATGGACTTTTTCAGTTATAGAGTTTGAAAAAGGCCAAAAGAAACTACTCTGGAGATCTAGGCAGAGGGTGTGCCAAACTTTTCGCAAAACCACAGAATACGTTTTACGGTACGAGTGGTCGATCTTCGTGAATGCTGTGTTCACTACATTGCGATCAGTAGGGCGGCCGACACGGATTCCTATGGATAAAGGCTTTATTCCTATAGGGGTCTCCCAATATATACGCGAAGGTACGTGGGAGCACAAATCCGTATTAGTGCCACCGACTCTCAGGAGGAATCACCCACCTTCTTCGAGATCGACAGTCACTACGTTTAACGACGCCGGAACACGTCTCTAGCTTAGACCTCTATGTGTTTGTGTTATGTTTCAATGCGTTATTAGGTTCATTCAATATATTTTAAGTTGATCTTTTCAAAGTTTGCCTTTCAAGGTTCACCACGAGATGTATGATACAAATTCCTAAATGCAGTCTAAAGATGAGAAGCAAGATTTTTCAATCTTTTCAACTTATGAAAATCTTAACTACTGAGGGAAAAGAAAGACATCATCTTTTCACACAGATCATAGAGCACACACTAATGCACTTTTCCCTAAATCAACATGCAAACTGTCAAAATGCACATGCACTATGCAGGTATTTCTTTTCTCTTTCTTAATGTTGATGTAATACAAAAAGAAAGCTGTTGTATAATTTTGAATTCAATTTCAAGTGAAAGCAAACAAGCTTTTGTCCAAAATCAAAAGACACCTTAAGATTTACTTGTTTCAACACTAGAAATACATAAACTCAAACCAAATGACGAAAGCAAAAGCTCAATCAGCTATGAACAGCAAACAGACTAACTCTTAAGATCAAAATGACACTTATCACAGGTCTAGATCTAAGAGGCCACAACAAGACTATTTCACTTTCGTTATGGGAAACTGCAAATGATGTAAGAAATACACAAAGAACAAATACATTTTCTTTATACAACCGAGGTGGAATAGTGGCAAAGAAAGGTGGTTTTAGATAGGTACATTGACTGATAACAGGCTGCAAAAACAGGGATCAAAACAAGGCAACAGAAAGTAGAGAACCCCAGTTGCACAAGGCAAAATTGGTTCAGCGCAGGTAGTACACTGTCAGTTTGACATTCAATGCAGGTAGCCCCTTCGGGACTTGCGATGAAATGCAGACTGCCTTCACAGTGCCTGCAATGAAGAGATAAACTTTTGTTTTTCTCAGGTTCTGGGTCACAGATTGCTCAAAAATCAACAGTTTTTGGCCAAATCAAAAGCTATCAATCAAGTACACACTAAAGGATGAAAAGGAGGATGAAAAGCTATCACTAAGAGCTGTTCAGAGTCCTTGTGGATCAGCTCTTCAAATCATAAACATGCCCAGAAACTGAGCTAGAGTAGCTGCCTTCTACTTTGCATTTGAAAGATCCAAATGCAGTTCGATTCGGTACTCTCTGTGTTTAGGAAATGAATAGCAAAAACACAAATAACCAACAAGATACGCTTCCCCAGTGGAGTCGCCAATTTTTTGTTGGGAAAAGTATCCAATACAGAATGACCCTATCCCACTCTAAGGGTGATAGTACCTCAGCAACAATCAAAGCAAAGCTATCTAAGATTTCTTCTTTATGAAAGTAAAATAGGGGAGAAAGATATCCACTAACCGATGTCTTTCGCTAATGGTTGATCCAATCTTCTCTCCTTGCTGCTTGCTCCCATCTCCTTGCTCTTTCACTGACCCAGCTACACCAAGATCCTGCGAAATGGCAAGAAAGGGAAACTACAAGAAGCATACATTCATAATTGATTTAAGGATTAGAGTAAATCAAATACACAAGTATAACAATACATCACTGAGACACATGTATATAGAAGAACCTCAAATGCTTTATTAATGGAAGAAGTAAAGTTCAGGAAGTGATACAACCATAAGAGGCCCAATCCAGCATCACCTTCCCAGCAGAAAGAAATCTCCTCTTCACCTCCTTCAAAGCAAATCACCCAATAGTTCTAAACTCAAACCAACAGCACTTCCTTACATTCACAAGATTCCAGCCTCCTTAGACCTCATGAGAGAGATCTATATATAGGATTTTTGGAGAAAGGATGAGTCAGCTTGAGAGCTGACTAGTGTCCTCTCTCACTTCAGTTATTCTTCAGTTCTTGAGTCCACTTGGAGGTTCTTGCTTCCACTTGGAGACCTAGACCCTCTTACTCATCACCAGTCGAATTCCTTGATCCAAGTGTCATTTTGGAAGCTTCCTGGGCATTGACACCTTGAGGAATGACTGTGCCACATGTCCAAACTCGCCCAGCGCAGGTAGCCTTCTTTGCAGTTGACATTCAGTGCAGGTAGACAGTGGAGCACTTGACATTCAGCGCTGATGCTCAGTGGAGCAGTTGACATGATCTAGAATTGCCTTGTTTTTGAGTGTTTTCAGGTGGAGAACTTTTATTCAGTGCTGTGGTTTGCTGACCTTGTTCCTCTAGGGGTAGGAACAACATGTTTAGGGACTTTGGATCCTTTAGATTATGGACATTTCATGCTTCATGCTGTAAGGCACAAAAATGTCTATAACAAGGTGGACCATTTCTGATGGTGATCATTCTGCAACTTCCCTAGTGTTTGTACAAACTATAGAGGCTGGTGATCTGTGTGTATGACCGTTTCCTTCCCCATAATGTAATGCTTCCATTGTTAGTAAGCCTGCACAATGGAATACATTTCTTGTCGTAAGTGGGTTACTTTTGGACTGTGTCTAAAAGTGTCTCACTATGGTAAGCCACTAGATGCCCATGTTGAGTAAGAATCACACCAATAGCATAGTCAGAGGCATCTTTCTCAATCTCAAATGGTTGTTGTAGGTCTGGTAATGTGAGCACTGGTGCTAAATAGAGACTATTCTTCAACTCAGAGAAAGATCGTTGTTGGGTTTCTGACAAAAATAAATTTTCCTTTGCTTCGCCCTTGGTGACTTAACTTAAATGCCAAGTGATATGAGAGAACCCCAACACGAACCTATGGTAGAAATTAGCAAGACCCAAAAAACTACGGAGCTTTTTTAGAGTGGTTGGGGCTGGCCAATCCCGAATGACTTGTATCTTGGATGGGTCCACATGTACACCTTGCTCATTAGTGACGTACCCCAGATATTGAACCTGGGTTAGGCCAAAGGTGCATTTCTCCAAGTTAGCAAATAGTTTGTGTTGTTGAAGGGTTTGAAGGACCTATCGAATATGGTGGAGGTTCTCTTCCCAACTCTGGCTGAAGATCAAGATGTCATCCAAATACACCACCACGAATGCATTGGTGAAGGGTTGCCAGACGTCGTCCATCAATCTCATGAAGGTTGTAGGGGTGTTCTTCAATATGAATGGCATGACCAACCATTCGAAAAGTCCCTCCTTGGATTTGAAAGCAGTCTTCCAAACATCAGAGTGTTCGATAGGCACCTGGTGATAACTCGACTTCAAGTCAATCTTGCTAAAATATTTGCCCCCCATGAGCTTGTCCAGACGGTCATTAATTTGGGGGATTGGGTACCTATTCCAGACAATGAGCTTGTTCAGCACCTGATATTCAATACACATTCTCCAAGTCCCATCCATCTTCTCTACCAATACAATCAAGCTCCCACAAGGTGATGAGCTTGGCCTGATGTGACCTTTCCATAGTAGTTCTTGAATTTTCCTCTTGATCTCATCGTTATCCAAAACACAATGTCGATAGATCGTGTTATGGAACCAAATCAAGAAAAGATAGAAAATACAGATCAATGCCTTAGAATTCAGCCTCTTCGAGGGGGAAACCTCCTTTACATTACATAAATGAACAATTCTTGGATGATACAAATGAAAAAACCTCCTTTCTATATATAGGAGTCTAAGGGGTCATAACATAATCAAAGACAACATAACAATAATAATGTAAGGGCACAATAATAACAATAGTGGGCTTCTATGTGGCACAATAGTAACAATATGGGCACTACATGGGTACATCAATATAATAAGTGGGTTGTACTAATAACAATAAGGGGTTACACCAGTAGTATAGAGGCCTAACATGGCCCTCTCCTTCAAAAAGTGTTGTCCTCAACGCTTGAGTAGTTCTTGATGCTTCTGTACAAAATTCTTGTCCTCCAATGTGGAATCTTCAGCGAGTAAGTTCTTCCAATTGATGAGATACTCTGAGATTGATCGATTTCATAGCTGTTGGGTTCTTTTTTCTGTGACTGCTCCAGGTTCCAATATGATTTTTCCTTCCTCTTCAATTTCTGGCAATATTTTTTGAATTGGGATCTTTTGCAAGTTTTGAATAAGTGGCCATAGTTCTTCGTCCTTCTTCCATTCATCCCTTGCTTCGTTTATCCAATCTGGTTGGATAATAGAAATGGCACAAAATAATGCTTCCACATCCTCATCCTTGAAGAGTCTTCCCATTCGGTAATGTCGCCATTTTTTAAGTGCATGTAGTATTGCCAACATTTCCTTCTCATAAATAGCTTGATTGAGATGTAGCAGTAAAAATACCCAATCACCTACATCAAAAAAATTTTCACTACGATGTTGATCTACCTGTTGTTTCGTTTGATTTTGCACCGAAGAGGCGTTATCCTTTAAAATTTGGAGAACTTGTTGTTGATGCTCGATGTGATCTTTCTCTGCTTGAACCTTTTTCTTCTTGATATGTCCTTCTATCTCTAGAGTTTGAGGAATGGTAATTTCTTCCAATCCTTTACAAGATATGGTCGAATTCATTTCTTGATGCTTGATGTGATCTTTCACTTCTTGAACATTTTTCTTCTTGATATGTCCTTCTATCTTGATAGTTTGAGGAGTGGTAATTTCGAGCAATGAATTACAAGATATGGCTGGATTCATTTCTTCTTTCTCAATGTGATCTTTCACTTCTTGCACATTTTTCTTCTTGATATGTCCTTCTATCTTGAGAGTTTGAGGAGTGGTAATTCTTGCCAATGCTTTACAAGATATGGTCTGATTCATTTCTTCATTCTCTGGGGTGGGTCCTGGCGTATATCCTCTTCTTTTGATGTTTCTTGATCCTTTTCTTCCTCCTCTTCATATTATATGTAAAATAATTTCTTCTTGGCACACTTATGACCTTTAGCGCATTTTCTATCGCAATTGTAACAAATCCCTTTTTCTCTTTTTTCTTCCAATTGTTGTGGTGTAACCCTTGTAGGTTGTGGAAGTCTAGGAGAAACAACACTTCCATCTTTATAGTTGTGACGGGTATGCTTCCTGGTTTCCATAATTTTGCTTTCCACTATGTCACAAAGCCCTTTTACTCTTTCCAATTGTTGTGGTGTTGCTCTAAAGAAGGTGTTGCTCTTTGTATCCTCATCATGTGCTATCATTTCCTCTGTGAAAATTGACCACATAACAAGTTGTTTATGAGAACAAAGCCCTTCATACCATAAAAATTGATCCGGTTCTAAAAATGAAGATGCAATACATACCTTTTATAACAGTGGTACACCATGTAGATCAAAATATTGCTCCATTTGAAGTATCCAATTTACCAGATCCTTGCCATCAAACTCCCTCATCTTGCTTTTTCTTGATTTTAGGAGCTCGATCTTGAAACGACTGTAACTCTGTACTTTTGGATCTTTATGTTCTGAAATTGCGACCTATAGTAGCCCTTTGTGTCCTCTTTCCAATGCCACTAGTCTGATCCAAATTGGATTCTCCAAGAAAGAGTTATGCACAATCTCCCAAGATGACCTGATTATAGACCTTTACAGAGGAGCAAACTTGTATGAAGTTCCACGTGTCACTGTTTCGATCTTTGGCTCTAAACAATATATACAAGAAACTACAGTCTGTCCTCTTTCTATACCTTCTTACGAAATTTCAATCTGATCCAGAGAGAGAAAGTTATGAAAATTTTCCCCAGGTCACCTGTTTGGAATGTAATTCGGGAGTCTGCAGAAAGACCAACTTCCTTAGATCGTATCTCCGCAAATATAGCACGAAAAGCTCAGAAATTCAGATCCAAGGTTTAGCGCAATTTCTTCTCAAACGGGTTTTTTTTTTGCAACTTCTGAAACGTCGCAGAAAAAAAGTTATAGCAAAAATGCCACGATGACCTGTTTGGAGCAGCGAAACCCTAGAATCCAAAGCTCTCATACCAAATGTTATGGAACCAGCTCAATAAAAGATAGAAAAGATAGATCCACACCTTAGAATTCAGCCTCTTCGAGGGGGAAACCTCCTTTACATTACATAAATGAACAATTCTTGGATGATACAAATGAAAAGACCTCCTTTCTATATATAGGAGTCTAAGGGGTCATAACATAATCAGAGCCGACATAACAATAATAATGTAAGGGCACAATAATAACAATAGTGGGCTTCTATGTGGCACAATAGTAACAATATGGGCACTACATGGGTACATCAATATAATAAGTGGGTTGTACTAATAACAATAAGGGGTTACACTAGTAGTATAGGGGCCTAACAGATCGGTCCACTGGGTAGGATGCACCCGAGGTTAGATCGATGGTGTGTTTGACCTGACAGCGCAAAGGTACCTCGTGGATGAGGAGAAATAATCCTTGTACTCCTCCATGACTTTGTCCATCTGCTGATGTTGTGTAGAGGAGCCCTACCTGGAAGCCATGGCCACAACCTTCTTCTTGCCTTAGGGACGAATCACAAGGAAAACAAATTTCCCATTCTAGGAAATTATCTTACTACATTTCTTTGTAGTGATCAAAGAGATGGTGGTAGGCGGGGCTACCTCCAGTATCTTGTACAAATTATTAGCCAAAGTAATATTCACTGAGTGAGGTCTAGACTCATATACAACATGCCACTTCCATAAGTATGGGGGTCCTAACAATACATCATAAACTTTAAGAGGAGCAACATCACACAGTACCTCATCAGTGAAGGTTTGATGTTGTAGGGAAGGCAACACTGATGGCTGACGCGAAGATCTCCTCCTTGGTGAAGCCACCAAATGGTGTACAGTTGTGGATGAGATGTAGTCTTTAGGCCCAACTGCTTCATGACTTCTGCTAAAATGGAGTTCTTTTAGCTCCCATTATCGAAAATGAAGTACAGTGGAGAACCCTTCACCCACATCTGTGAGTGGAAGAGGCATTCCCCCTCCTCTAGATCTTCAAGCTCAATTTTCTGGATCTTTGTGGTGGCCATGGTGGCACTGGGCTCTACATCAATGATCTGCTTCCCTTTTTCAGTCCCCTTATCAGGATCTGATTCAGAGTTGGAACCTGCATCTGATTCAGAAGTCTTCAGCTCAGCCCCCACTAACTGCTTGGCCCGAGACTCACTTGTATTGTGAGTGGATCTCTTATGGAACTCACACCATTTTCCCATGTCCTTCTTCATCTTCGAGGTGTTGTTCTTTGCTTGTAGCTTTGGTGGGCTATCCTTGGTAGCCCCGCCTTGGCTTGGTCCATTGTTCTGTGGTTTGGGGGTGCCTTTTCCTTGCTTTGGATTCGCAGATCCAAAGTCCCACTTCTTTTATTTAAAATTCGGCTCAATGTTTACAACATACCGATACATCGTGCTGAGTGAGGAAATGTCCAAGAAATCCATCTCGTCCTGGATGTACTTGTGTAGATAGTCATGCTACTTGAGCACCAAATGCCACTTAGTATCCTTGATACCTAGCTTCATGCGAAGGGTATGGAAAGTATTTGTGAACTCTAGAAAATCTTAGTCCCTTCCCTACCGTAGCGTGGTCCACTTTATGTATTTATATTCATAGCTCCTGACAGGGTAATATTGTTCCTTTATGGTGTCTCAGAAATAATTTCAAGAGGGTGCAGCTGAAAACAACGAGGGCTCACTCTCATCCTTTTGTTCACAGTAGGTTTCCCACCAGTCCTTGAAGTGTGGGGCAGCTTTGAGAAGTGCAGACATAATATGTTCTTGATTGGAAAAGTCATGAACTAAAAAATATCCTTCCAATATATTTAACCATTTATCTATAGCGTATGCATCTATCAGGCCTTCAAATATGGGAATATCAAAGTTAACTTGTACCTATAAAGGAGTGGTGCATCAAGAGTGGCTGCTGGATGAAGATGCATTGCCTGTGGGTAGCCATCGAAGGATCTGGGCAAAGTTATCCATCATCACGTCCCTCTTTCACTCGAGGGCTTCCTTGAGCAACATTTTGAAAGGATCTCCTTCCCCCTCATCTTTCTTTTCTTCCGCCATGGGAGGTCGTCAGTTTTTGCGAGGTTGATCCTACAATGGTTCAACGAGATCGAGCCCTAATTCCTTATAACCTTACCTCGTTGGGACATGCAAAGAAAAATAGAGAAAGAGAAGACCACTCTAATACCACTCATCCAAACTTAAATAGGAATGCAATAAATTACAGATATAATCATAAACACAGAGATGCAATAGAAAAACACTTCATTTCATTAATAGAAAAATATTGAACTATGCTTACAAACAAAATGGAAATAAAATAGCTCGGGCGATGGTAGCTTATCCCTGAGAAGAGATGTGGTGGATACATGCCTATGAACTAAGTTATATTGAGGCTCATGGAATTTTTTATTATTTAAAAATAAGAGAAAACCCTGAACAAATAAAACCCTAACCCGAGGAGATGTAACACCAAGAGTTTATGGGCCCTGTTGGGGTTAGTTGGGAAGCCAACTTCTTGGGGTCGTAAATTGGTCATATTATCTCTATTTGACATGTATGGTGCCTCATTGGAAAGATATCTCCAAGGAATATAGCTATCAATGTGATTGCCATGACAATCACTATATCTATTTTTCCAAATAAATGTTGTTTACGGCATCAAAACGGCTCCGAAAGTTTAGGACCTTAAAAACTGCCAAAAATAGTACATTGTGCTACAATTAAGGAAATACTTCAAACTGACTAGGGGTGTAGGTGGAATGGGTGGGTGGCCACCAATATCCACATGGGTCAACATTTGAAGGAGGTTCATTAATCTTTCCCTGCACATAGTCCATAATAGCTTGCTCTTCTAAAGTGAAATGAAGAGACATCTTCCATGCATGATAATCAGACTTATCATGAAGCTTTTCATCAGATTTAAAGTAAGATGTTGAGGCCATTGACTCTTGTTCTTGTCCAACAAATCTCAATGATTGCTCTTTTCACTCTTGCTTGGGATTTGTCTTCACCTCAACATCGATTCCATGTTAATTTTAGATAACAATGGTATGTTCTATGCTTAAGATCAATTTACTTCAATTTTGTTACTAACCTAATATCAATTTGTAGATTAGCAATGACATTAGCATGAGAGTAAATGTATATAAAACATAAATAAGAATAGAAAAGACAAGCCAAGCCAAGTGGACAGAAGATGTGGTGCATGTCAAGGACAAACCCCAATGTGGAGAAACCCTTTGATCAAGTCTTCTTATTATTCTTCAAAAGTTCAGTATAGAGAGAGAGAGTACAATATACAAAATTCACTTGCCCATTCAAAGTCAAATATGTCTAGTCGAACAGTAGCCATAGGAAGCCCTAACCAGAAAGTCAATGCTAGTCATCAGAGTAGAATTTCTCCTTCAAATAAGCTTGGTCAAACCCAGTCAACTCGGCCTCCAATATTCATCCAAATCAACCCAAATCGGTCCCAAAAATGACAATCAAACATGGTCAATGCATTGGTCAAACCTGCGGTCAACACTAGTCAAATAGCTTTGTTTACCTCGATTTTTGTGCCCATAAGTGTGACCTGCCCAAATAGAAAATTCCACAAGAAAAATGTAGTCAAACTCAGTCAACTGCATCTCAGTCAATGTTGGTCAAACCCTTCCTACAATTTGGTCAATGCCCAAAATAGAAAAATCAGTCTATCCTTCACACATGTGGAGAGAGAGAAGGCTACCCTGATGTTATACGACCTAATCAGAAGAGGAGAGAGAGATATATGTGAAAATTTAAGATGTCCAAATGAGGTAGATGCACCTTCTCTTTATAGGAAACGTTGAGGATGAATAGACGTGTCTTTTGGGCTTCTGAGCCTACATTAGATTGCTGGTTGACCTTGACAATTTGTCCATAAACGACATAATTCCATTTGTACATGTCAGAATGAGATAATCTTTAGATCAACCCTACACTTCTTGAAATTAGGAATTCAATAAAAATATCAGTTGCATCATATGAGTTGTCCAACGTGGAGTTTGGCCCTAGTTTTCAAATTTAACAATACCAGAGGTAGCCCCACCTACTGTTATTTCTTTGATCTCTACTAGGAAATGTAGTAAGATCATCTCCCTAATTATGGGATTTTTCTTGCTCCTAATTCATTCTCAAAGTAAGGAGAATATCAGGACCACATCCATGTCCTCTAGATAGGGCTCCTTTGCACAGAAAAATCAAGTGGATAAGGTCATGGAAGAGTACAGCTGCATTGTCAGGTCAAGCACTTCATAGAGCTGACCCATGATATATGGCTACCCAATGGGCCAGTCTATTGCCACTCTATTATGAAAAATGAGGAAATCAAGCGGTGATCAAGGAGCTGCTACAAAAAGAGCATATCCGACCAAGGTCTTCATGTTGTGGGAGCCTAATTGTATTCATGTAGAAGAAGGATGTGACATGTAGGCCCTGTATTTATTATCAATCCATGAACAAAATCACAGTCAAGAATAGGTACTCGATTCATGGATTGATGACCTTCCTGATCAATTCAAGGGGGGCAAATACTTTAGCAAGATTGATTTGAAGTTTGTCTATTACCAACTTCCAATACAACCCACGAATGTGTAGAATATTTCTTTCAATTCCAAGGAGCATTTTTTCAAGTGGTTGGTCATGCCTTCAATTTGAAAAATTCCCCTGCAGCTTTCATGAATTGATAGACGGCATCTTGCATCCTTTCACCAACTCATTTGTGGTTGTATATCTCGGTGATATCCTCATATTCAATAAGAGTTGGGAAGTACACTTGTAGCATATACGGCAGGCCTTGGATACTCCACGGAAACACAAGCTATGTGCGAACTTGGAAAAATGTGCCATTTGTTATAGATCCATTTGGGCATATCAATCCCAACCTAAAAATCAGTACTATTAGGACCCATCAAACCCTAATTCAGTTATTACATGCCCTAAAGAAGTCAACCATTAGAATGCCTAGCTTCACAAGAATTTCCATGACTGAAATCATCCAAAAACTGCCTCTAAGAAGATCAGCATAGGCATGCCTTCATTAAGGTGTGCTGCAGTGCAATCCATACATAGATAGGGTGCTATGCAGCACACTTGAGCCCTCTTTGGCCTGCGCTGGGCGAATTTGAGTGAAAATGCATTGGGGTTTGGGAATATTTTTATCCATTGGATGCATCTAGAAGTTTCCCAAGTTTATCTACTCCCTTGAGCTTGAATTTGGATGAGGTATGGAGTTAAGGAACATCAATCCTTTATCCCTTCCTCCATGGAACTAAATTCTAAGTTTGGGAGGGCATTCATTATCACCATTTATGGCATAACTTCGTTCATTCACTTATAAAAAGATCACTCATCTAAGTGATCAGGGGCTGGAAATCATTGAATTATAGGGAGATGATGTTAGTATGAGACTTGAGTTGATTTCAAGTATTGTAATGATGTCAAAATGTCTTGCTTGTTATAAGGAGAGGATGGGATTGAACTAGAGGAGTGATGTTGAATCAAGCAAATTGGGTTGTAAATCTTCCTTTTACTAATAAAGTGTTCAAGTATTTTTTCATATGCTTATGTTATTCATTGATTCTTTCATATGTGTACTATGTACTTGATTCCATACTATGTTTAATCAATGGATCATTATCATATGCTTTGATCGGTTTTTGTCTTTTGTCTATGTGTAGGTACTCTTCAAGTAGATTAAGTATGGATAGGAGCTATAGAATTGGTCAGGGTGTTGGAAATAATACTGAGGGGGGGGGGAATCAGTATTATCTAGCAATTTACCAAATCTTCCTTATTTGATCTTTTGAAATATTCTTGCATATCAGTACCATAAAACAATGAGCATGAATAAAGAAAATAGACAGTCACACCAAAGAACACAAGATGTAAGGTGGAAACCCAATGCGGGAGAAAAACCACCTGCTGCAATAATGTCTCTATCTTCTTTCAAGAAATTCTTTTTACAATGATTTTGTACTGGTGCAGTCCTTTACCAGCACGCAGGCTGCAACCTGCAAAGAGCTACAACTCTTCCTTGTTTTCCAGACTTCACCTGGAAGGGAGCTACAACCCCCTACTTCTTTTCAAAATGATCAACAAGTATACAACAGATACAGTCTACTACAGATATCAGATCAGTAATTACAGAAACAAACCAGAACACCTTATGAACAGAAATATACAGTTAACAGATCATCTTGAGACAGGGACGCATATTTTCTTTCTGTGGCCTGCGACTGGACGCAGTATACCTTATGCTGTTCTGCGTGCAGACGCACTGTTCCTTTTGCTTGTCTGCGACCGACGCACACATCAACACTATCGCGCCGCGTCTTTCTCTTCAGAGACGCACCCAATACCACAGTCGCGCCGCGTCCTTCGCTTCAGAGATGCACCTGATCCTTTACTGTACTGCGTCCCGGCGCACTTTCCCTTCACTGAATCTGCGTCCCTTTAGATATAGAAGATAAGAGGACTTCAGAACCAACCCAAACACTCAGATCCACAGATCTGATCATGCGCCATAGAGATCACAGTCCATTAGAAGATTCGCCTTCATAGATCTGGACTAGATCTCACCAAAAGATGTTCAACCAAGATGATGCTCAATCCAAATGAACTCCTTTGCTTTATATAGGCAAGCTTCTCCCCAAAACATGGAACAAAACCACGAGCCGACACCATAGAAACACAAAACCGTCGGCTAGATACCACACAAGAAACCCCCACGTGCTTTTCTCTGCCTTGAAATGTGTGCACTGGGCGGACGCACCTCCTGAATGGCTGGCCTGCGTCCCTGGACGCGGGTTCTGTATGGTATACCTGCGGGGACGCACTTTCTGAATATATTTCCTGCGTCCTTCTTGATTTATCACCTGAATGGGTTTGCCATCAAGGACAACACCTGAATCATAATGCCAACAATCTCCCCCTTTGGACTTGATGGCAACCACATAATCTTTAGCTTCATTCTCCCCCTTTGACATCAAGGGCAAAGGGTATGCTCCCCCTATGCTCATGCATCTCCAGATCTGTAACCAGAAATCCATCATGAAGGAGATAGAGACATATTGCAGCTATTTCCAAGATCTCCTTCTCCATAATGCCAACAATGCATTATGTGCTCCCCCTGAGCCTATACCATCAATAGGAAGATGATCAACAGTAAGATGATGCATCAACAACCCCCAGCTTTTGCCTGAGGTATTCAAAAGTGTCCCTGGGCAACGGTTTGGTGAAAATATCAGCAACTTGTTCCTTAGAAGGAACATACTCCAACTTGACCTTCTGTTCAAGTACTTGTTCCCGGAGAAAATGGTACTTGATTGGTATGTGCTTGGTTTTTGAATGCATAACCGGATTCTTTGAGATGCTGATTGCACTTGTGTTGTCACATAAGATAGGGATTGGAGGAGTACAAGTGATTTGATAATCCTGCAAATTCTGCATCATCCAAAGGAGTTGGGTGCAACAAGATGCAGCAGCAACATATTCTGCTTCAGCTGTAGACAAGGCAATTGAACTCTGTTTCTTGCTGAACCAAGAGACCAGTCTGGGACCCATAAAGAACGCACCACCACTTGTGCTTTTCCTGTCATCCACGCTTCCGGCCCAATCTGCATCTGTATAGGCATGAAGAGTAAGATCTGTATCTCTAGGATACCATAAGCCATAATTTTGAGTCCCTTGAAGATATTTGAAAATTCTCTTCACTGCTTGAAGATGAGTCTCCTTTGGATTTGCCTGAAACCTTCCAACTATTCCAACTGCATGCATGATGTCTGGTCGGGTACTTGTCAAATATAGTAGACTTCCAATCATAGATCTGTAGGTTGGTTGATGTACTGCTGCAGATTCGTCATTTGCACTGAGACTACATCCTGTGACCATGGGTGTACATACTGGTTTTGCATCTTCCATGCCATATTTCTTCAAAATCTGCTTGAGATACTTGGTTTGAGATAAAAGGATTCCTCCTTTCTTTTGTTGGATTTGCAAACCAAGGAAGTATGTCAGTTCTCCTAGCAAGGACATCTCAAATTCTTTCTGCATGACCGAGGCAAAGCTTTGACTCATAGCTTCTTCATTACTGCCAAAAATAATGTCATCTACATACACAACAAGTATTAGTAATTTGTCATTTTCAACTTTTATATAAAGATTGCTATCTGCTGAACCTTTTGAAAAACCTTGTTGATGAAGATATTTGTCCAACCGGTAGTACCAAGCCCTTGGAGCTTGTTTGAGACCATAGAGAGCCTTTTTTAATCGGCATACAAGATTTGGATCGTTTCCAAGAATGAAACCATCTGGCTGTTCAATGTACACTTCTTCATCCAAGTCTCCATTCAGAAAGGCTGATTTCACATCCATTTGAAATACTTTGAAGTTCTGACAACTTGAGAGAGCAAGAAACATTCGGATGGCCTCAAGTCTTGCAACAGGAGCAAAAGTTTCTTCAAAGTCTATTCCTTCTTGCTGTGCATACCCTTTACAAACAAGTCTGGCTTTGTTTCTAATTACTTCTCCATTTTCATTCAATTTATTTTTGAAAACCCATTTTGTTCCGATAACATTCTTATCCTTTGGTCTAGGAACCAGCTCCCAAGTGTTGTTCTTTTCGATTTGCTCAAGTTCTTCATCCATTGCTTTCACCCAACATTCATCTTTGCATGCCTCTTTCACATTTTGTGGTTCAGTAGAGGAGAGTAATGCCAAATAACTTGAAGCTTCTGCAACTGTTCTTCTAGTTTGTATACCTGCTTCTTTTGTCCCATGATCTGAGATTCTGGATGGTTCTTTTGAACATATCTGGATGGAGTCTTTTCTTCTATTCTTGTTCTTTCTTCTGCTTCTTCGTGAGGTCCTTCTTGAGATTGTTCTTGCGGTTCTTCTTCTTCATCATTCTGTCTTTGAGGGTAGCTTTCATCTTCTTCAATGTCTTCACGATGTATTTGCCTAGGAATGTATCCCTTCTCATCAACCACTACATCAATGCTGTCAACAATTCTGCCAAGTCTTTTATTGTAGCATTTGTATGCTTTGCTATGTGGAGAGTAGCCAAGAAGAATTCCTTCATCTGCTCTAGGATCAAGTTTGCCAAGCTGCTCCTCAGTATTCTTGATATAGCATTTGCTCCCAAAGATTTTGAAGTGCTTTACCGAAGGAGTTTTACCACTCCAGAGCTCATGAGGAGTTTGAGTGCTGTTCACTCGGACATTTGTCTTGTTGAGAATAATAACTGCCGCATGTGCAGCTTCACACCAGAAGGTTGCAGGAGTTCCTGATTCATCAAGCATAGCACGAGCCATTTGCTGGATTGTTCTGTTCATTCTTTCCACTACTCCATTTTGCTGAGGAGTTCTAGCTGTAGAAAATTCTCTCCTTATCCCATGTTCATCACAGAAATCGAAAAATTCATTTGAAGTAAATTCCCCACCTCTGTCAGATCTGAGGCACTTAATTTTGTGACCTGATTCATTTTCAGCCAAGGCTTTGAAGGTTTTGAATTTTTCGAATGCTTCATCTTTGTGCTTCATAAGACCTAACCAAACAAACCTGGAGAAATCGTCAATAAATAATATCAAGTATTCCTCTCCTCTAGGTGTTCTTTTTCTGAATGGTCCACATACATCTGTATGTACTAGCTCAAGAGGCATGCTGGCTGATCCTTCTTTCTCTGGAAAGTTAGTTCTGGTTTGTTTTCCAAACTGACATGATCTGCATATGGTGTTGTCAGGAATTTTGATATCTGGAAGATCGCGAACTGCCTGATATTTGCAAGCTTTCCTTATTTGTGAGAAGCTTAGATGTCCCAACCTTCGATGCCATAACCAGTGCTCTTCATCCTTGCTTAGATAGCATTGTTGTTGTCCTTCATCAAATATGTATAGATTATTTGGAGTTCTTTTACCTTTGAGAACTGTTTTACCTGTATCAAGATCACGAACAAGACACCCATTTGATCTGAATATAACCTCGGTTCTTTGATCACACATCTGGCTTACACTTAGAAGATTATGCTTTAGTCCATCAACAAACAAAACATTTCCAGCCTTAACATTTTCTTTTAAAGGAGCAATACCTTTTCCTTTTATAGTTGCAGGAGTATCATTTCCAAAAGAGACTTTCTTTCCCTTTTCTAAATTAGAATAAGATTCAAGTTTTTCTTTATCACCTGTCATATGCTTTGAACATCCACTGTCAATGTACCATAGATTTTCTTGTCCTTCTGCATAGAATGCTATCCCACATCTTTCTGTTTGAGGTTCCTTTATTTTCCATGTTTTGGTGCCTGAGGTTTGTTCCCTTTTTTGTTCTTGTACCTTTCTTTCCGGAAACCTGCTTCTGCATTCAAAATCTTCATGTCCAAAATTATTGCAAATAGAGCATTCAACTTCATTTTCAAGAGCTGAAAAATTGTTATAGGTCCTTTTTGTAATCCCTGTCATACTTCTTTGCTTTTGAGCTTCCCTAGTCATGATTGTTTTATACGCAACACATTGAGCTGCTTTGTGACCAAAGTTATGGCAAGAAAAGCATTGTCCATTGAAGAAGTTTCTGCGATTATTGAATCTACCAGCCGACTGATTGTAATTTCTATTTTCATCTATTCTTGAACCAAATTGAGAAGGTTTTACCTGTGGTTGGTTGTGGCTTTTGTTCACCCTTAAGCTGGATTGCCCCTGATAGTTTGAAGTTTGTCCCTGCTTTACCTGATGATCTTCCTTGTGTTCTTGCTCATTTCTTCTTGCGGCATCAAGATAACTTTTTGAAGTGGAAGCTTGAGAAGTTTCTCCATTGTAGCCCAGACCTGTCTTATTTAGAGGAGATCGCTGCACACTGATAATCTCATTCAACGTTTCAGATCCTTTGACAAACTTGAGATTAATAGTTTTTGTTTTCTCAATTTCTTTTCTAAGACCAACAATTTCACCTTCTAATTTTTCAAGATGTTTTTCCTTTTCATCAATCTGAAATTGTAGAGTATCAATAATCATGTTCTTTTCTTCTATACATCTCTTGAGTCTAGTAATTTCATCATAAAGGTTATCCACATCTATAGCATCCTCATAATTGTCATCTTCAAATGCCATTAACAATCTATATTTGTTACCTTGTTCATCTTCATCACTGTTTGATAAGCCATCGCTATCTTCATGGGTGTAGTAGCTTTTCTTATTTGTACCCTGTTTCTTGTTCCATCTAACTGGTTCCTTTCCTTTATCCTTATAAGAGCATTTTGCAGCATAATGACCTACTCTTCCACAAGCAAAACATTTGAAAGGTAGCTTACCTCTGAACCTTCCAGAACCCCTTTGAAGATTTCTGACAAAGTTTGATTCTTCTTCCTCTTCTTCTGGAACATGACATGCTTCATAGTGATCTTCTTTGCCTGATGCTTTAAAAGCAGCTTCCCTTCTATCTGATGGACCTCCCTTTCTCATTTCATAAGCAGTTAGAATTCCATGCAGCTGAGACATAGTGAGAACACGGAGATTTTCCTTTTCTTCTACTGCAGATACTTTAGATTCAAACTTGGGAGATAAAGATCTTAGAATCTTTTGAACTACTATAGTCTCTTTTATTTCTTCACCCAAATTTTTCATACAATTAACAATCTCATCTACTCGAAGAAAATAATTAGCCACACTTTCATCATTATACATCTTGAGAGTCTCATATTGAATCCTGAGAGTTTGAAGTTTAGCTTCTTTTACCTGTTCATCTCCTTCATAGCTAGTGATCATTTTGTCCCATATCTCTTTTGCTGATTTGAAGTGCATGACCTTCATGAACTCTGTTTGAGATATACTTCCTAATAGAGTGCTGACTGCTTTTGCATTTGTTTCATACTGCTTTTTCTCAGCTGGATCTGTAGGAGTAACTGAAGGAAAGGCATAGCCTGATTCTACAATGTTCCAAACTTCTGTACCAAGAGATTGAAGATATGCAGTAACTCTTACCTTCCAATAATTGAAGTTTGTTCCATCGAAGACGGGTGGCCTGATTGATGCTTCTCTCTCGTAGTTGCTCATGATGAACGATCTACCTTCAAGCGATCAAGCTGTTCTGAAGGACCTGCTCTGATACCAATTGTTGGAAATAATACTGAGGGGGGGGGGGAATCAGTATTATCTAGCAATTTACCAAATCTTCCTTATTTGATCTTTTGAAATATTCTTGCATATCAGTACCATAAAACAATGAGCATGAATAAAGAAAATAGACAGTCACACCAAAGAACACAAGATGTAAGGTGGAAACCCAATGCGGGAGAAAAACCACCTGCTGCAATAATGTCTCTATCTTCTTTCAAGAAATTCTTTTTACAATGATTTTGTACTGGTGCAGTCCTTTACCAGCACGCAGGCTGCAACCTGCAAAGAGCTACAACTCTTCCTTGTTTTCCAGACTTCACCTGGAAGGGAGCTACAACCCCCTACTTCTTTTCAAAATGATCAACAAGTATACAACAGATACAGTCTACTACAGATATCAGATCAGTAATTACAGAAACAACCCAGAACACCTTATGAACAGAAATATACAGTTAACAGATCATCTTGAGACAGGGACGCATATTTTCTTTCTGTGGCCTGCGACTGGACGCAGTATACCTTATGCTGTTCTGCGTGCAGACGCACTGTTCCTTTTGCTTGTCTGCGACCGACGCACACATCAACACTATCGCGCCGCGTCTTTCTCTTCAGAGACGCACCCAATACCACAGTCGCGCCGCGTCCTTCGCTTCAGAGACGCACCTGATCCTTTACTGTACTGCGTCCCGGCGCACTTTCCCTTCACTGAATCTGCGTCCCTTTAGATATAGAAGATAAGAGGACTTCAGAACCAACCCAAACACTCAGATCCACAGATCTGATCATGCGCCATAGAGATCACAGTCCATTAGAAGATTCGCCTTCATAGATCTGGACTAGATCTCACCAAAAGATGTTCAACCAAGATGATGCTCAATCCAAATGAACTCCTTTGCTTTATATAGGCAAGCTTCTCCCCAAAACATGGAACAAAACCACGAGCCGACACCATAGAAACACAAAACCGTCGGCTAGATACCACACAAGAAACCCCCACGTGCTTTTCTCTGCCTTGAAATGTGTGCACTGGGCGGACGCACCTCCTGAACGGCTGGCCTGCGTCCCTGGACGCGGGTTCTGTATGGTATACCTGCGGGGACGCACTTTCTGAATATATTTCCTGCGTCCTTCTTGATTTATCACCTGAATGGGTTTGCCATCAAGGACAACACCTGAATCATAATGCCAACACAGGGAAGATAAGGAGTAAGTGAAAGCTATAGGTAGGCTTCTTTACCTCTTATTTAATCTAGTGATCATAGAAAAGGTAGAGAATGCTTTGCACTGTTGTTATAGATTTAGCTACTAGTCTAAGGGTTTAAGCGTTTATCCGTAGACACTAAAACTTCCCAAAACAAATTTGTGACCATACTGGGGAGCCATCATCCATATTAGTAGCTTATCAGCCTCTTAATACATTTCTTCATACTGTACTTGTGGTCGTTGATTGAATTTCAATCTTCTTTCATTGAAAATTGAGTCAAAACTGTGTCAAAATTGCCTTCAAAATGGCTTATTGTCACCAATGCAGCCCAATGAATGACACAGTGCGCTGCAGCGCACTTCCCGCATAGATCTACTATGCTTCAACGTACTGTCTCTCACTACTGCTTGCGTTGATCCCTTGAGGGTCAGTTTCGCATCTAGGAGCTAAAGTTTTTTGCCAATTTTCTCTTGTTTGAATGACTTGTTGAATGTCAATGATGTCTTGTCTCTAAAATTAGTTTTTCCATCTCCTTACTTGGACCTACTTAGACTAGGATTGATAAATGTTTCTTATGTATTTTCTTTGTCATTTTCAATCTATAATCGAAAGTTAGTTTTTTGGTCGATTGATTTTTGTCAAAAGAAAGTGTCATAAAATTGTCTTTTCCTTCGAAAATTGAATTGTCGTCAAATATTCATTCATGAAAGATCGATTGATTGATGTATGCATATGATTAGTATTTTCATTGAAAGTGTCGTAATTCCTCATTTCTTTGAAAATGAAAGTGCCATAAAGTCTTCCTTTCCTTGAAAAGAAATTGTCACAAAATCATCATTTTTATGAAAAGAGTTTATTGATCGATTGTGCATTAGTTTTCCTTTTTGTTCATTCACAATAAGGGAAATCGAAAAGAAATACATGCATGTTGCGTTGAAAAAATTTTGCACGCACTAATAGGAATAGTGTAGGAGTTTGCATTTAGATTGTGCTCTTTGCTCTTTAATCAAAAGAAATATGATTGCTCTATCCCTAGGTAGCTAGGATTTTCATCGTTAAATTGAATGGAGAGAATGCTTGTCATGATAGTTGCATTCCTAGGAATTTCATAATACATCACGTGGTGAACTTGAAAGGAAAATTCCTAAGTAAGATCAACATAAAATAAACATCCATTTACCTAATGGAGCATTGTCATTAACGAGAACATTTAGTGGTTCTAGGCTAGAGACGTCTTTCGGTGTAGTAAAACAAAGCAGTTGTCGCCAACTTGTCTACAATACATCCCGAGTGTGATACCTCATTCCACGTATATGAGTATATCGTATCTCATCCACATACCTTCGGGTATATACGGCAGTGTTACATTATGTAAAGTCTATGGGAATGCTCTCATTGTGTGGTTTGGCATTAGACAACGCTTATATGGACTAGGCCTCCACATACCTTCGAGTATATATGGGAGGAAAACTCTAGGTTGCTATCCATCCTTAAGTAACCGAGTTGGCCGCCTTGTAAACTATGATACACCGAACACAACATTCGGGGAGATTGTCTGCCTATACTTCTTGGTTCGCCAGGAGGTATTCTGCAGTTCACAGTTGTGTAGGTTTTAACCCCATACAAAAATTACCTGCATATGAATTCTAAAACATAGAAAAAAAACAATGTAGGAGCATAACACATAAAACACATATACACAGAGATTTTCCCCTAGATCCCAAAACCAGGACTACGAGCTTGAATTTTCATTATGTTCCTTTCAATGTTACAATACATATTTATACATGCCGAAGCATCCAATACCATGGACCAAAAACCATCACGTCAAAAACCACGGACCGAAAACCATTGGCTTCGAAAACAATGTGTGAAAAAACATGCACAAAACCATAGAGTGGGGTTACCTGCACTCCTCAAACCCCCTGTGAACCCCAGACTATGCAATCAACGCAATGAAGGGGGGTGCTCCGCCCCCCCTCTAACTCCCCGACTAACTACATGGGCTAGTCGTGGAAAGAATATAACACAACCCAACATTCTCCCACTTGTTGTTTTCTTTCCATAGGGGGCACAAGAGAGCTTAGTCATTTGTCCAGCCCTACAATGGCCATTGTTTCTGTACACCAAGGGAACTTCTCAGAGCTCATATATTTTGTCAATGCATCTGCAATGTTCTTCAAAGTGTCCACCTTTACCAGCAACACCTTTTTGTATTCTATCATATCCCTAACCCATAGATACTGAACATCAAAGTAATTTGTCTTTGAATGATATGAAGGGTTCTTTGCCAAGGAAATTGCACTTTGGCTATGATAGTTTATCCTTATAGCTCCCTGTACTAACCCCATACTTGAACACAATCTCTGCAACCAAACTACTTCCTTGCTTGCATGAGTGGCTGCCACGTATTCTGCCTCTGTAGTTGATAGTGCCACTACAGATTGTTTCTTACTCATCCAACTGACTGCACCTCCAAATAGTTTAAACACATACCCACTTGTAGATCTTCTCTAATCCAGATCTGTAACCCAGTCTGCATCAACAAAGCCACGAATATCCAACGCTCTGTCCAATCCTAGTCTTCCTTGGTAGAACAAACCATAATCACTAGTGCCACATAAATACCGGAAAACCCACTTCACTATTGTCCAATGCTCCTTTCCTAGTTTTGACACAAATCTGCTCAATAATCCCATTTCATGTGCAATGCCTGGTCTAGTACAGACCATTGCATACATTGGGCTACTGACTGCGCTTGCATATGGAACATGGGACATGTCCTCTTCCTCTTCTTGTGTCTTGGGAAACTGCTCGACAGATAACTTCACACCTACTGGAATAGGAACCTTCACCGGTTTACTATCCTGCATATTAAACCTCTACAGTATTGTCTCGACAAACTTCCTTTGGTTTAACTAGAGGTTCCTCTTTTCCCGGTCTCTTTTAATTTCCATGCCCAAAATATAGTTTGCAGCACCAAGATCTTTCATGTCGAATTTGGAGGAAAATTGGATCTTCAAATCCTAGATAATTTCTTTGTCATTTCCAACAAGCAACATATCATCCACATACAAGACCAGATAAATAACATGGTCACCAATTAATTTAAAATACACACAGTGATCTGCTTTGCTTCTGGTGAAGCCAAGTCCTCGTATAAATGTATCAAATTTCTCATATCACATCATTTGTGACTATTTTAACCCATACATAGACTTCTTTCACTTGCATACCAGTTTTTTCTTACCCTTCACCACAAAACCTTCAGGTTTCTTCATGTATATCTCCTCTTCCAGATCCCCATGAAGAAATATTGTATTCACATCCATTTATTCTACCTCAAAATCAAAAGTAGCAGCAACGGATAACAATAATCTAATAGAAGTTACCTTGGCAACAGGAGAAAAATATCACCAAAATCAATTCCCGGCACCTAGGAATAACCTTTTGCTACCAACCAAGCTTTGTATTTCTCCACCTTTCCTTCTGCAATTGTCTTCTTCTTGAACATCCATTTTCTTCCAATGGGTTTCCTTCTAGCCAGCAACTCCACTAGATCCCAAGCCTCATTTTTGCACAAAGGTGCCATTTCATCAACCATGACCTCTTTCCATAGTTTTCCATCCTCTGAATCTACTGCTTCCTTCACAGTTCTAGGATCATCATCAGTAATAGATAAAGAAAAATTTGAACAGAAAGCAGATGGACTATACTTTTCTGGCTGCCTCCTTTCTCGAATAGATCTTCTCACACCCGGAGTTTGTGGCTCTTCATCTTCTGATTCCTCCTAGACTGTAGAGTCTGATTCTTCCTCCTTTAGCTAAAACTCTATCTTCTTGGGTTCCTTTGGTTGGACTTCATGTTTAGTAACATCTTTCACCTCTCTGAACACCACATCTCAGTTGTACACAACCTTCCTTGTTACTGGATTCCAAAGCTTATAACCGTTTAAACCATCCTTATACCCAATAAAGATGCACTTTTCAGATTTACTATCCAAGTTTGTTCTTTTCTCCTCTGGAACATGTACATATGCATCACATCCAAATACCCTCAGATGTGAAAGAGAGGGTTTCTTACTAGTCCATACCTCTTATGGAGTCTTATCCTACAATGCTGATGAAGGTGACTTGTTAACCAGGTAACATGTAGTCTCCACCGCCTCTGCCCAGAATTCCTTTCCTAACCCAGCACCACTGAGCATGCTTCTTGCCCTTTCCATCAACGTCTTGTTCATTATTTCTGCAACTCCATTTTGCTGAGGTGTATATGGAGTAGTCTTCTGTTGTGCTATACCACACTTCTTACAGAATTCTTCAAATTCCTTATTGAAAAACTCTCCACCATTATCTATCCTCAACACCTTTATCTTCTTCTCTATCTGGTTTTCCACAAGAGCCTTAAATTCTTTAAACCTATCAAAGGCATCACATTTCTTCTTAAGGAAGTATATCCATGTATTCCTTGAGAAGTCATTTATAAACTATACATAGTACATAGACTTACCCAGTGATGGAACCTTCACAGGTCCAAACACATCACTGTGCACAAGCTGTAATATTTGTTTTGCCCTCTTACCACCAGAGGGGAAACTCACCCGATTCTACTTCCCATATACACAATTTTCACAAAAATCAAAATCCAGAGAGCTATTACTCATACCTTCTACCATACCTTTACCATGAAGTATTCGAAGGCCCTTCTCTCCAATATGTCCAAGCCTTTGATACCACAACATCGTCTTCTCTCCAAAGACCACTAGATTTTCTGCTCCACTTTTAGGAACCATAGAACTATTGCACCCATCAACAACCATGCTACCTTGCAGCTTGTACAGAGTTCCAATCCAAACTCCTCGCATCAATACCAATGCTCCCTGAACCATATTGTAGGTATCCTTCTCGAACACTATTTTTACACCTGCATCATCAAACTTGCTTACAGAAATCAGATTTCTGTCCAATGCAGGAATATGCAGAACACCCAGAAGTGTTCTAACCCTTCCACCTTTCAACTTCAGCTTTACTTTTCCACGACCAACTATTCTAGCCTTCCTATCATCCCCTAAGAAGACAACACCACCATCATATTTTTCATACTCACAGAACCACTCTCTATGGGGAGTGAAGTGAAAGGATTCACTTGAGTCAATCAACCATAACTCATGATCTACATGTGTACTTGAAGAAGCCAAGTACACATCCCCACCTTCATCTGAGGTGGTTTTTTCCTCTACAGAAGGAGCATCATCAAATCCCTTTCCTTTATCAGGAGCTTTAGATTTACAATCCCTTTTGTAGTGCCCTTCCTTTCCGCATTTCTAGCACAACACCTTTACAAGTTTTCCTGGAGATTTAGATCTCCCTCTAGATTTAGATCTCCCACTCGATGACTTATTTTTGTTTCTGTTCTGGGACCGTCCTCATATAGACAAGGCATCACCATTCTGTCTCTCCATATTTTTCTATCTCATCTCCTCCGTCAGCAAGGATGAGACTATTTCACCAAACTACAAGGCAGTTGCATTGCTACCTATTGCAATAACCATACTATCCCATGAATTTTGTAGAGAACACAACAAGCTGATGCACTTATCTTCATCTGAAATTTTAATATCAACATATGCTTACTGACTTACCATAGTATTAAATGCATTCATATGCTTTGTCACTGAGTCTCCATCTTTCATCCTCAGGTTATACATCTTTTTCTGTAGGAATAGTTTATTCACCAGAGACTTAGATTGGTACAAAGTCCCTAACTTGTCCCACAAAGCCTTCACCATAGCTTCCCCTGATACATTCAGCAATATTGAATCTGAGACACACAATCATATTGTGATATTTGCCTTCCAATACAACTTCTTCCATTCTTCATCGAACACTCCCATTGGTTTAGTACCCAGATCTACCATGATCCATTGATCTTTATCCACCAACAGATCCTCTATCTTGAGTTTCCACAACTCAAAACTCTGACCATTAAATTTCTCGATCTCTATGTTTCCATTACTCGCCATCTTTTTTCACCACTAGAATTGATCTCACAGATCTCCCACTAAACAGAGTCTACCATAGGCCCGAGCGAAACCCCCCAGCAACAAAGGCATCCCATTGAAGCCAAAATAGCTCCAATACTAAATGTAGGCTTTAACCCCGTATAGAAATTACCTGCATATGAATTCTAAAACACAGAAAATAAACAATGTGAGAGCATAACACATAAAACACATATACATAGAGATTTCCCCTGGATCCCAAAACCAAGACCAGCAGCTTGATTTTTCATTATGTTCCTTTTATTGTTTCAATACATATTTATACATGTCGAAGCATCCAATACCATGGACCGAAAGCCATCGCGTCCAAAACCATGGACTGAAAACCATCGCGTCCAAAACCATGTACGAAAATCATGAACAAAACCATAGGTGGGTCCGCCCAACCTAACATAGAGTGGGGTTACCTGTACCCCTCAAACCCCCTGTGAGCCCCCCGCTACGCAATCGGCACAATGAAGGGGGGGGCTCCGCCCTCCCTCTAATCCCCCGGTTAACTACATGGGTTAGTCATTGGAAAGAATATAACACAACCCAACAAGTTGCTTCGTAAACCTTTTGCCTAGTATACCCCTTTTTGTTTATTTCTTTTTTGATAATAAAATTAATTGGCAATCGTGGAGGAACATAAACCCATACCCCATCGTTCACGGAGAACAGTGAGAAAACCGCCTTTGCCTCCCGAAGTGACACTAATTCAGGCAAAGTGGTCTCGCTTAACTGAGTCTAGTACATCAAGAACTCCTAGTTCTTCATCTAAGTTACCCGAATCATCTATTTCGGTAAGTACAGAGACTCCAGTTACTCCAATTGTTTCTGGTACATCTATTCCTAAAGAGGAAGTTTCATAATTACCTAAGGACATTAGCACTGACCTAGTGAAACAATAACCAAAGTTGTTCAACCACAAGTTGATCCTCAACTTGAAATTGTTCAACAAGAAAGTACTTTTGAACTTGAATTAGTTCAACCATAAGTTAATCCAGAATCTATCCCAGTTCAAACAGAAGTTACATATGAACCTGAAGTTGTTCAGGAACCTCTTCTTGAAACTATTGTTCATTTACCCGAACATCTAGACTTCGAATTTGAACATTCAGAAGTTGTTACTTTACTAGAAGATGATCAACTAGTTACCCCTCAAACATCAGTAACTATTGAAACTTCAAGTTCATCAACACCAAAAATCTTTTACGGACTTGAAGGTGAAGTTATTCCACCAGGTTTGATTGCCATTGAGGAGGAATTGGAAGACAATTCCACACCTGGAACCCCGTTTCACTTTGTAACTAGGCTTTATCTTTACCCTAATACTCCTGATTTATTTGTTTCATTTGATCCTGCTTCTTTTGAAGTACCCTGTTAGGGCCTGAATCTACCTCAGGCTGAAGGAAGGTAGGTCTAGGGCAACATCAAACTGCGCTTAACCTACTAGCTAGCCCTACTAGGTCGGGATAGGGCCCTCTCCTTGTCAATCTCAGGAAATATGAAAAATAATGCAAGAGATGACTGAAGTAAATACTAATTTTAGGCTAGGTATATGCTCAGAGGAGTTTGATTTGTTTTAATGTTTGTTTGCTAGATCAGATGAGGAAAGCAGTTTTGGGTCCGACAAATGAACTCAGATTTGCAGAGGTTTCTGTGGGGCGAGGTAGGCAAGTGTTTAGCACTTTGAATTAGGTGTAATGGTATGTCTAAATACTGGTGAGGAGTTGGAGAGGGCATGGAAGTGTCATGAATCCTCTTCAAACAGTAGAAAACACGTAAAACTAAATAAACCCTAAGGTAGAGCACTGCAACATCAATGAATTCCACCTTTATACTTGATTCATTTAGTTAAGAAGAAAGGGAGAGATAATGGCACACATAAACATATGATAACTTGAATCATAGAGGAAAAAAGAATACTAAATCACCTTGCCACAAGAATCCCACAAAATGCTGCAAACCCTAGTCTATTTCCTTGCCAAACTGCAGAAATGATGTACAATAGTGCTCAAAGCATTCACAAGAGTCCAACCTTGAAAAATGACTAAAAAAACACAAGATATAGACATCCAAACCACCTGTGCTATCTACCAGGGGTCGAATCCATGAGAAGAGGGGTGGGTTCAACCATATCTAAACTAGGAACACAGAAATAGGTAGTGGAACAACTTGCCTCTAAAACTTAGGAAACCAATTCATGACAGCTCAAAACCACCTACAACTGATGTATCTACCTCCTTGAGTCAATTTTTATCATTTTTACATCATAGTACATCAATTTACATCATTTCATATCATGAATTTGACCATAAGAGAGAAAAAGTCAAACTAGAAGAAAACTAGGCGAAATTCTGAGCAAACAAGCAAAATTGGCACTTTTTCATCTTGTGCGTAGCGCCATTTTTCTGTGCATGGCACTTTTTCCAAGTTGTTTTTAGAAGGCTTCCCGAAGTCCAAATCAAGTGCAAGATAGCTTGTTGGAAAGCCCTATGATTCTAATTTATAGAACAACTTGAATGTTTTGATTTGGAGTCCATTTTCCTCTCCAAAAATGCAATCTCCCAAGACTGCTTCCTGTGTGGCCAAAAAATGGCAGAGAGAGCATTTTTTGGGTGTTTTTGGCCCTTTTGGAGGACCAAAACTTGTCAACATTTCCTAGAAATTTTTGAGTATGCATAACTTTTCATGATGAATCCAAAACTACAAAGTCTTCTGCAAATGGAGGTCCCCATGAAAGGCGTAGCGCCACCTGCCGGAAAAACTTGTTTTTTGCCTGAAAAATTCAAAAATGCCAAAAATTTCACCAAAATTCTTGAAATTTGGCATGAGTGATCTGTGTTAGGTGATATGCTAGGCCAATGAAGCTTCAGCCAAAATCTTGAGCTTATCATGCTCTTTCTTTCTCCTCAAAGTTCTCCTTAACTTGGCTTGTAGGCTTCTTATCCTTGTTTTACAAATCTTGTTCTAGACCAAATAGTGATAAGCCATGTGGTGCAACATCTTCTTCTCCTTGTTGGATTTCTCAAGAAACTTCTCCAAGTGCATGTTTACCCTCTCTAGCCATGATTCCTGGTTAGCATCAATCTCTTGCTTAAGGGGTGTCAATTTGATTTTCCCCCTTTTTGCTGCTTACTTGTTTGCGCTTATGGTTTGCAGCTCCATGATTGCTTGTTTATCCTCAAATTGTTTGTTTTGTTGCTCAAGGAAGTTAATAATCCACTTGGCCCTCTCAAGGTCAAGAGATAAGGCATGAATGTCAGCTTCTTTTTCTTTGATGACCTCCTTGAGTCTTGAGTTTTGGACCACCAAATCAGTGTCCTCCTACTGAATCAAAACAAAATCTCTATCCTGACCTTTAGAAGGTCCTTCATCAAGAAATGGTTTCTTTCTGTTATCATGTACCTGTACTGCTGAAGAAGAAAGCAAAGCCCCTTTCACCCCGGGTGAAGATAGCATTTTCCTGTGGTCTAGTGAAGGAAACGAGACCCCTTCCACCCCTAGTGGAGATAATACTCATTTAGTAGCTGCAAATAGTCTCCTTGTGCCTTTTTCATAAGTGACAAACAATGGCACACCTGTAGTTTGAGTCTCATGAACCTCTAGCTAATTTGAAGGCCCTCATTTCTCTTAAAACACTGATGGGGTCACCTGAGGGATTTTGAAAACCTCGTGTGAAATGAAGGTATCCCATGAAATATTCAGCAAGCTCATCTGATGCAAAACAATAATTTTGATCAATTAAAAATGATAATTGCTACTAAACTGTTGAAGAGGAGGTTTCCTTTTCACCAATGCAGCCATCTTCTCAATATTTTTGCATATGAAATAGGGGAGGTTCATCATCCTCACTCTAGTGAAATGCATCAGCAATCTAACATGGTAAGTGTACAAGCAAGAAAACCTCCCTTCACAGGTGAAATATTTGATAATGAGCTTCATTAGTGGAGCATAAGTATCTTGTAGGTATCTGAAAGGAAAGACCCTACTGATTTTCCTTTGATAACTAGTCTTGATGTAAGGCTCATAATGCTCCCTGCCCACATGCTACCCCTTATTCCACTATTCTCCCACATTAGGAATACCTGTTGTTGTTGCTATGGTTTCAGGTGTCAAAATGAAGGATACACCAGCTAGGTTCACCTGACCATTGTGAAGATGAAGAACAAATAGCCTAACAAGTTCATGGTGATATTTCATCCTCTCCACCATCTCACAAAACTGGTAGTGAGATTGATGTTTAAAACATGTTACAGCAAGAGGGAAAGCTAGTAACTCTGTGAGAGTGGTGGGATCCTCCCGGATGTGTGGTTTTCTTGGTGCATGAGCCTCTTATTATGCTCCTATACCAATAGGTGTCATATTTCATAATTGACTTGATGAACTATGAATATGTTCATACCTTTCCTTGTTGCAAAGGTTTTCCATATTGTGAAAAAATCAAAAAATTTAAAAAATGTAAAGAGGGTATACCCTAAAAGAAAAATAAAAGGGTGAAAAGAATAAAATCGTCAAAAAAGTGAAAGAAGATGAACCCCACCAAAAGAAAGACCAAGAAAAGTGTGAAAGTCTAAATGCCACTACTTTTTACTCTTATGTAATAAACAAATTGTGTGCAACTTGTAACTTATGCCACAATTGATGAATAGTCAAACAGCTTAAGCTTGACTAGTTCATATTTTCAATTTAATGTTTTAGAGATAAAGAATAAAATCTGACCAAACTATTTAATCTTGGCAGATAAGTAGATAGGTAGAGTGAATAAAAGGAGCTCAACAACTTAATCTGAGCCATTGAATGTAATAAGGTTAGACTTAGACAGATTTCTACATGTAAAAGAAAAGAAAGTGTGAGAAGGGTTTGCCAGTCTAAGTGCACCCTAATAAATAAAAAAATGTTAGGTTAAAGTAGATAGGGTAGGTAGATGATGTTGCAGAATTACATGTGATGGATAATATCTCTAAATGTGTTAATTTTCACTTTCATCACAAGTACAAGGAAGACATTACACTGGAATCATTTCAAGCAAGACAAGGTCAAATAATTAACTCCCCTTCTCATTTTCCCCTTAAAATTTCACTAATTCCCGCGAAGTCCTAAGGCATTTGAAAATTAGAGGGGCTTAAAGCATTTTTCTGACTTGTGGAGGGACCGGACCCTCGACCCAATAATTTAAAAGCCTAAGTACTTAAACCATTATTCATTCACTCTCATAAATCTTTTCCTAAGTAAAATCCCATTTTACTTAGAAAAAATACACAATATCGCATAAAAGCCCCTTTTTTCCACTTAAGGCTAGGTTGAATACATAATCCTAATGTTTTACTTGGCGCTTTTTATTACATTGTCATATTAAATATTAACCTATGTATAAATCCCGCATCATTTCACCATTTCCCGTATTATTTAACTATATTAAAAATCCCCAAATTTTATATCTTCTGCCCCTCTGGTTACTTATAACCATAAATACATTTAAAAAGGATTAACTAGTTAACCTGTAACTAGTTAATAGCCTAATCCCCCCGCTTCATTAATTGGGATTAATTAACCCTCACGGTTAATTAAGAACCCTCCCCAACCAATCATATCACCCTTGATACAATTAAACAATTTTTAATTGGGTCGGGCCAACTCACATTAAACCCCGCCGCATCGCGCCTCCCATCAGTCGTCTGATCGCACCTCCATCATCCACCGGCCATTAATGATATTGCATGCCACTTTTTGACCACGCATTAGTGCGCGATCACAAAGTGGTTTTCACACAGTGCCCCACCACGCATCACAAAACCTGTGGAATCGGTGGCTCCCGGCAAAATCTCGCTCGTCTCCAAAAGCGGTACGATACCATACCACTTACCGCCCTCCACATACAACAAAACATTCTTCCCGCTTTTTTCATCCGCCCGAATAACAAAAACTCCCACCACCTTTGACTTTGTGAATAAAACCAACAAAGTATCGTTTTCATTATTCTGTATAGCAACCCGTGCTCCCATGCAAAGAACATCCAAGTCAATTGTCCCAACTTTTCAATTGCCATCTTGCTAAGAAAATTGTAGCCGACGCAGCCCAGAACCTGTTAGCCACCATCAGCACCTGTCATTATACTGTTCATTCCCCAAATACAGGTATTTATCCAATTTCCACCAAAACCCTGCAAGTTTTGGTTTTACATTATAAAATCCATAGAGAAAGGCAAAATTCATTGCAAAATCAGTCTTTGTTTCGCCATATAAGTTCCTAGAACTATTAATTTGTCCCTTTTTCACCAAAAACCCAAATTCCTTTCTGAATCCACAAGAACCAGAAATGGATACCCCTGTGTCTTTGTCTGTTGCACCCATGAATGCCCCTCATAAAGATTTGGACTATTTACCTCTTGCAGATAAAGACTTTCAGATAAAAGACTTATCCACTGATAAAAACCACCTTAAAGTATTTTTCCAAGCCAAAGACCACTACCTAAATGGCTTAGACATCCTGGGACTATGGGAATCCAACTTTCCCAAGTATTTTCTCCCCTCAATCCATATTTTCCCTGATCTAATTCATCAATGCCAGGAAAACTATGACCCTATCCTCAAAGCTGTTATGTCCCCAAGTAGAACAGTTCGCTTCCCCATAATAGCTGCATCCATTAATGAAATGTTGCAATTTCACCCTAATCAAGCTCTCACCCCCATTTCCATGGGATATTTACTTGAAAAATCAACTCAATTGTCCCAATCAGAATTGACTCGCATCTCTCAGATTTTCATGTTGCCTAAACATCAGCCTAAAGGCCCACCTCCTTATCTGCAAACTTTCTTTACAAATATGGGAAGACTCATTGTCGATATGATATCTTTGATCATGGGATTCAACACTAGTGAGTATGTTGATGATGTCACTCTAGTGTTGTTGCCAATTTTTACTCCTGGACAACCCCTTGCTGTGAAGTATGATTATGCTATGAGGTATGATAATGCCTCCTATATTACCAATAAGATTCATGACAAATTCCTGAGACTGGACAATGAAGGAGTTTTCAAATACACCACTTTCATCTATCATCTTATGTTGTACTATCAGTCAGAGAACTTCCCTTTCCCTATCAAGAAACTTGACACTAAAGGCAATCCAAGGTCTATTACCTTTTGGAGTCCCATCTTCCATGCATCCTATGAATCCCCTTACTCATACAATGAGTTCATTGACCAATTTGTTCATCTAGAAACCACCTTATTGATAGGGGTTTTCCCTTCTATGATCAGTGGTGACATTAGGAGAATCCTACAGCTCTCCAAGCATTACAGAATAGGCGATTGGTACGTATACAAGAACTATACAAAAATTAGGATATATGGATGTGAGCTCTGCACTTTCAAGTTACCAAAATACATTCCAATGAGACTGTTTGCATTGGAATATTTCAGATAAATGATACATACAAACATGGTTCATTTTTGCAAAGCCAAAAAGAAAGCTGAACTCGGAATCAAAAATCAGTTAGGCCCTTTTGTCTGCAATGATAAGGAAGCATGGAGAGAAGCAAAGAAAATTCTAGAAGACCATCTTAAGTTGCACAAAAGTTTTGGTTGGAGGACATATGACCCTAACAAATTTATATGTGATAGAAGAATGAAGAACATATTATCACCTTACATTCACCATAGGATCCTAGAAATTGAACAATTTGCAAATATGGATGAATGGAGGGAAGGGACCCTAGTAGAAAATGATAGTGAACAGGTCAATATTGAGAATGTTATGAGAGATCTTGAGAAAACACTTGACCTAGATTCTTTTGGGTAGGTACCTTTTGAGTTATCTCAAAGATAAGGAATTGGTGCATCCATTGCTAGAACCTCTTAGCAACCTTCACAGGAAACTAGCACACCAACCGTAAGAACATCAAAAGGCAAGGAATTAGAGACTAGAATTCAAACCACAAAACAATCTACAATGTCTAAGCAGCCTGGAACTTCCAAAGAGCAGGCCCAAATACAAACTCCTCCCACTCAGGGCAATGTGGGAGGACCTCCAGTTTTGCAAACTCCTATAAATGAGGAAAGAAACAAAAAGAGAGATAGGGAAACAACTACCCCTACCAGTGGACCTTCAGGACAGCTTGGAACAAAAAGTTAAAGGCTAAATCACCTTTCAGAAGAGGAATTTGCTAAAGAGACTATAGATAGTCAGAGGGAAGAAAGAGTAGACAGCCAGCAAACTTTTCCCACAGGAGGAGCATCCACTAGCTCACAGAGACAGGAGCTAGAAAGACATCAAAGTGCAGAGGTATCTTCTTCCAGACCACCAAGTAAAGATGTGTCACATATCAAGAAAACATTTATAGAAATAAAGGCCATGAATGATCCATTGAGGCTTCAAGTTTATAATCAATATTTGAAAATGGCCCCCACAAATCAATAGAGATTGATGTCAGCCTATGACATCAAAGAAGGCAAAATGATAATGAGTTATTTCAAACCAAAGGTGCAACAGCCTAAATCAGCAGCAGATTATCTCAGAACAAATTTTGAGGTCATGGCAAAGGATATTCATCCTTTGGATCAGATTGAATTGCATAAACAAACTGGAGAAATGATTTATTCAACCTTGACTGGTAAGGCAATGATGGCCCAAAGGTTGCAAAATTCCTTGGATAACACAACTGCCCAACTACACTTGGAGAAGGCCTCCTCCCAGGCCAAAGATAACATAATAAAGTCTTTAGAAGAAATAATTATTGGATTGGGTCATGATCCCAAAGATGTTAAGGCTACAGAAGCCTTAATAAAAAAGAAAGATGAAGATATTTCCACCCTAAGGAAACAACTAAAGCTGCCTCCTTCAAGGCACCCACATACTACTGAAATCATAAAGCAAAAATCTGAAGAAGATCTGATGGATTTTCTCTTAAAAATTAATGAACAAATGAATGAGACTGAGAAAGAACTTGAAAAAACATTGAAGGACAAGCAGGGATATTCGACCTCTCAGCCTCCCAATGTGATACCAGTAGTCTCAACAGTAGTCCCTTCAACCCTTGGAGCAGCTCTGGCACCAAACATTCCAGCAGTTACAGCAGAGGTGGTTATAGGTATAACAACAACAGAAACAACAGGAGCAACACAGGATAGTACTGCCAATTTGAGCACAGAGGAACTAATAAAATCAATGGAAGAAATGAAACTACAAGTTTCAGAGCTAAATAAGGTAAAAGAGAAATATGCCAACTTAGAACAGAGGTATGATCTCTCAAAAATAAGTGTTGCAGAAAAGACAAGAGAGATTAAAGGATTGGAAAACAATGTGAAATTATTAGAAAAGGATCTTACTTTTGACAAGCCTCTTACATAAATCAAAACAAATCTTTGGGCCAACATTACTCAATCAATAAATGATGCTTGGCCATCAATTCAAATAATTTTTGAACAAATTGATTTAGTAAAGCTAGCTCAAGAAGAAGTTCAAAAGACAAGGGAACAGTTAGGAAATATGCCTGAGGAAGCCAACAGGCTTATACAGTTTTTGAATACCAAGAATAAGTACCAACTTGAAGATCTAGGCATTCAAGATAAAAGAGGGACAATTTTGGAAGTCAAAAGGGTTTTACTAAAAGAAATCTAATGCAAAACTTAGAAATAAGGTGCCATGACATGAAGGAAGAAATTAATGCCTTCATGAAGAGATTTGATATTTTGAAGGGCAAAGGGTTACCAAGTCCTTTAGTTATTCATGATAAACTAATGAGTCATAAATAATATGTGGAGAAATTGAATAAGTATGCAAGCAACCAAGCAGGTCCATCAACAAGTGCATCAGCAACAAAAGCATTGCCTATAGGCAGAGTTCTCTATGACAGTCTAGAGAACTTGTTCTATGTCAAGCATGAAATAAAGCTCTTATTTCCAATTCAGCCTACCTTTTTTAGGTACACAGAAACTTATGAGACCTTGAGAAAACTTTAGAAAACCCAAATGGCAGAAGCACAATGTCGGGAAGAAATGTTAGAAATTTTGTAAAATTATCCTTGGTAAAATGTAAATTTTGGTTATTTAGTGCGGTAAATAATGGTAAAGGGGATGAACAGAGATCAAACAAGTCAAAGTGTATCAGAACAGGTAAAGAGTATTAGTGAAAATAGGGCAGCTAGCACAGAGTTCCCAAAGAAGATAGCAGCAAGCCAAATCATAGGGCCTGCCTCTAGCACACTCACAAGAATAGGAACAGCACAACATCAGTTTACCTTTTCTCCTATCTTTGAGACCATTTGTCTCTATTTTCTTGTAACTTACTCATAGTCATCCTAGAATATATCTCACTCTATTATGAGATATTTTTTGTAAACTTTTTGTATAAATACTCCCTCAATTGGAGTATTGAGGGTGGATTCTTAAACATTGCTATAATACTGATTATTTTGGAATAAAGTGTTGTTGGAAAAAAATTTGTATCGCTAGCTAGATGAAGAATTGATGCAAAGGAATTTTCACAGATTTCTTGAGTCAAACACTCGATGAATAAGTCTCCTATATCTCATGTTTTAAAGTTTCCTTGTTTATTATATCATCTATGTTTTAAATTTGAATGATAAACAAAAAAGAATAACTCAGAGAGTGCTTGAGTACAATCTGTTTTCAATCGTTGTTATTCTTAATGTTTTCCTCTGAACTAGTTTAAACAGTGAATTCTTAATTGCTCTTGTTTTCCAGTTTATTCACTTGGATTATTTAGTAAAGACTACTTAACTTCTCTTTATTAATAATCATTCAAGTTCCCTCTTTCGAATGTGTTGAAGCATCCTTAACTGCCCTTCACCCATTTTGAGTCCATTCCATCTATTTTAAATCTTTATTTGTTCCATGTTTGATTATCTTGCCCTGGGAAACCATCCCTTGTTAAGAAACCAAATCCAATTAAGCCATCTTCTTTGACTCCATTAGTCCAATGGCCTAAACTACTCAGTCCTGCCCCTTTGCTATTGAATTTATCCACCCAAACTCAATAAAACCCCTATATTTTATAACTAGCCTAATATCTTTCAAAACAAAGCTAAAACTTAAAGAGAGATCCCTCTCTGGATAAAGATTGGCTAGATTCTATATCTAAAAGTTGGTTTGTGGTTACCTCAGACCCCTTTCCTCTTCCCAACAACTTCAAGGAAAATCTGAGTGATAACATAGTGGCGACTCCACTCGGGAAACTAATAATTTGTTTGTTACTATTGTTTACATTATAAACTACATACAGAGCCTGAAGTTAGCCAGGTAGCCTTTGAACTGCTCTTGCTTTGCAATTGCATAAGTAAATGAATGCTGCTTCAATCTATCTATGGTCTAGTTTATGGATTGAACATTTGGTTTCAAACACTTGATCAGTTCTTCTTGTCAAATAAGTCTTTAAGAAATTTCAAATCCCATACCTAAAGCCTCTTAAAGAAACTGTTGAAGTTGTATTGTCAAACCAATTTACAGAAAAACCAAAAATACACCTAGAAACTTGGCTTCAGAAAGGACTCATTACACCAAACCTAATCTTGATCCAAATCCAACACCTATGTTTGAAAATCCTAATCTGATCCCCAGAATTCTTAGGAGATAGGAAATCCAGGAAAGTTTTTCTAGTTCTCGACCTCTATACAGATGAAGATCCTGTCCTATGAAGTGGATCTACCTTGAGGACGAACCCTTTGATGAGAAATTTTAGACCTCTTTATTTGTAACCTTTTCTGACTCTAAGTTAGCCCGCACAGTTCATGACCCAGTATTTATTGAAGATTTACAACTTGAAGTTGTCACTTCACATCTTCATAGACATTTGCAGAACTCCATACAATTTGAGCTTACCTCTGAAGGAACAACAAACCTTTCTGTGATCACTATAACCTCTTCAAGTTCATCATCATTACCTCAGAAATCTCAACCTCAAGCCACTCCTACTGCCCCTCCATCCATCACTCACAGACCAACCCCAGATGTTGTTTCATCACTACCTACTACAATGGCAAATAGATATACTCCCTTGGTATTACCAGCCAATCCAGGGGCTATGCCCCAAGACTATCAAAGTAAAATCACTCCATTCGATGGTTCTGGTACTTACAATGCACAACAACATACTAAAAAAATGAATGATTACTTTGAGATATATGAAATAGATGCAGATGATGTAAGGATGAGAATTTTTGTTCAAAGTCTAACTAGAGAAGTTAGAACCTGGTTTAGAGCCCTTCCTACAAACAGTATCAATGACCTAGAAGTTCTTTATAGAACGTTCTTGTACATATGGGAAAAGAAGAAAGATCCTCTCCAAATCTTATCAGAATATGAAAACCTGAAGAGAGGAACACAAGAAACTATGTAAGATTACTGCACTAGGTTCAATAATGTTTACAATGTTATCCTTCAAAACCTTAGACCTCCTCCAGATTTAGCATTAATCAAATTCCCTGATGGATTTGATTCTGATATGGCATACCAGTTTAGGGAAAGAGCTCCTCAAACTTTAGAAGATATGCAAAGTATAGCTGTTAGTGTTGAAGCCAACCTGATATCGAAATGAGCTAAAGCTAGAAGTGAAAGGAGAATACCATTGAAAGAAGAACCCTCAGCCTTTGAACAAAAATTGGATGCTATTATTAAAGGGATGGATAGGCTAGGAGATAAAGTAGAAATAATTGAGAGCAAATCCCCTTGAGATGGCCAACCAATCAATACTGGGAGAAATCCAAATTTCGGAAAGAATCAAAACCAGAACACTGGAAAGACTAGTTCTGACCAAAATATTAGGCCCCCATTGTAGGAAAATTATGCTGAAGACTCAAATTTTGATGAACCAATAGAAGATACTCAAATAAACTTGATGGGAATCAATAATGAACAACAAGTTTTCTTGACCCAAGAGGATCAAGAAGCTCATATTCTCAAACAATTCCAAACTTAGTCAGGTGAATCATTTGACTTTAGGGAGGGATATGATACAGCCATTTACGAAGTCTACAAGCAATATAATCTGAGGAGCAGAAGAATTGATGTCCCTGAAACCAACAAACAGAAAGCTACAAAACAGCCCAACAAAGGTAAGACCAATACCACCCCTGTAAATATTCTTTCTAGATTAGATCCTAATCCTGCTAACCCAACTATTGAAGATGTATCCGATAATCAACCTAATAACAGAAAACTCTCCACTTCTCTTCCTCCTAAAGGAAATGTAGAAGAACCTCCAGAAGTTGATTTAGAAACAACTTCAGCTCATAACCCTACTCCTAAAAAGGAGAAAAACACAGAAAATACAGAAGATAGAGAGAATCCAACTGTCCGAAATACAAGAACTCAGACTGAAAAACCTTTTAATGTAGAGACTGAACTAGGCAAATTAAAAGTAGTTGTTCCATTATTCGAATTAGCTAAACATGATGTCTACCGAAGCCAAATTAATAGAACACTCAAAATCTCTAGAAATAAAGACTCAGTAAATGTTTTTGATGACCAACTTGAATTAATATTTGGCCCTGAAGTAAATGGAAAACCAATAGATGGAGGAATCCCTCCTTTCTATGTAAGTTTAAACATACATGCTAGAATACTCCATAATGCCATGTTTGATTTTGGGGCATCTCACAACTTAATGTCCAAGTCTGTAACGGATAAATTAGACCTAGACATCACCAGGCCATACAAAGACCTCTTTTCTTTTGATTTGAGTTAGGTGAGATGTTTAGGATTAATCAAAGACTTGTGTGTTTCACTGGTTCAATATCCTGCCAAAACAATCTTAATGGACATAGTAGTAGCAAATATTCCACCAAAGTATGGCATGTTATTGTCCAGATCTTGGGGTGCAAAGCTTCAAGGATCTCTTTAGTTAGACATGTCATATGCTACTATTTCAGTTTTCGGCCAACCTAAGAAACTATACAGAGAAACGTTAATGAAATATGTAGTAAGTAGTTAGGAGAAACCCCAAAATTTCCCTATCTACTCAATACACTCTGATATGGATTCTTTCATTCTTTACAATGCTGAAAGTGATCCCTTAAATGAACTAGAAGTTTTAGCAGCAGAACCAAAAGAAATTACAAATGGAAAGTCTAGTGTTCAAATCCAGGAGATCTCTGAGAACAATGAAACATCAAATACCCAAGAGAAACCAAAAGAAAGTAAAAAACCAGATCTCATTATTAAAGAGATTCTTGAGACTCCTGATACCAATTATGAACATGAAATTCTTTGGCACTTAGAATTTGATGGTTCAGTTAACAAATTAGGAGCAGGAGCATGAGTTTAGGTGTACAACCTTGAAAATGATCATGCTGAAGGCCATGTCTATAGATTAAACTTTAGGTGCACCAATAATATGGCAGAATATGAAGCTCTGTTGCTAGGTCTTAAACTTGTCAAAATATTAGGGGAAATTAGAGTATCTTTCATAGGAGATTCTAATCTAATAATTCAACAGATCAAAGGGAAGTATCTGACAAATGATCCCAGATTGAGATATTACAGAGGAACATTTATAGAGATTCTCAATACATTTCTGGAAACTCAGCTTGCTAAAATCCCAAGAAAACATAACTTGCAAGCTCATAGTCTGGCAATGTTTGCCAGCACCTGCAAATTACCATTCGAACCTAATCATCAGTTTACAGCTGAGATTAGACACTAATTAGCCATACTTGACAATTTAAAGAACTAGCAAGTGTTTGATAGTGATAAGCAGATTAATAGTTTCTTGACTTTTGATGAAGAATTTTCTAGCAGTAACATAGATGTAGATACATTTATTGAGTTTGATCAAACAAATGAAATAGAAACAGACATTTTAGCATAAAGTGCAATTCAAATGCTTCATCCAACAAAGTTCACCAACAAAGAAATGCAGGACTTTAAACAAATGGATATTGATGAGATTATTGAACGAGAATTTGAAGTCATTAATTTAAATGACAATTATTTGCCTAAAGGATTAACTCCTCTAAAAGACCTCTTTGATTCCAATGATATCCCGAAGAAACCTAATATGGAACCATTAAAAGTAGATATTGAGAAATATAACTTAGGGACCGAAGAAAATTCAAAAATGATAAAGTTATCTAAACCTTTTCCCCCTGCCCAAAAACTAAAAGATGTTGAGCTAATGAGAGAATTCTAAGATGTCTTTGCCTGGAGTTATGAGGATTTGAAATCATATGACACCTCTATAATTCAGCATACAATGCCTTTGAAAGAAAATTAGAAACCATTCAAACAAAAACTCAAAAGAATTAACCCTGTACTGCTGCCCTTAATCGAAAAAGAAATCAAACGTATGTATGAAGCAAGGATAATTGCTCCTATTAGGTTTTCAGAGTGGGTGTCTAATTTAGTACCTACTAGGAAGAAAACTAGGGAGATTAGATTATGTGTTGATTTAAGGAATGTTAATAAGGATTCTTTGAAGGATAATTACCCTTTACCCAAGATGGATCATATTTTACAAAGGGTAGTAGGTGCTTCTAGGATTTCAATTTTAGATGGGTTCTCAAGGTATAACCAGATTCCGGTTCATCCTGATGACCAAGAAAAAATTACTTTTACAACACCATGGGGCACATTCATGTACATTAAAAGGCCATTTGGACTTAAAAATGCATGAGCAACCTTCCAAAGAGCAATGGACATAGCATTTGCAAAAGAAATTCATTATTGTCTGGTTATATATCTAGATGACTTAACTGTTTTTTCTAAATCAGATCAGCAGCATTTGGATCATCTTAGACAAGTATTCCTAAAATGTAGAAAATATGGTATTTCTTTAAATCCAAAGAAGTCCTTTTTTGGTCTAGAGGAAGGTAAACTCTTGGGCCATATCATTTCCCAATATGGTATTAAGATTGATCCTGCAAGAATAGAAGCTATCCTTTAGATACCTCACCCTAGAAATGCCAAAGAACTTCAAGCTTTTCTAGGAAAGATAAATTTTTTGAGAATATTCATATCTAATTTAGCTGAACTAATTAGATTGCTTAATGATATGTTAAATAATGATTCAAGTATTAAATGGATAGTAGAATCCAAACAAGCATTTGAAGAAATTAAAATGGCTTTGACCAGAACACTAGTCCTTACAAGTCCAAAGTTTGATAGAGACTTCATAATATTTTCATTTGCATCAGAACACACCATAGCAGTTGTTTTATTACAAAAGGATGATCAAGGATGTGAGAAACCCATAGCCTTTTTTAGTAAAGCACTTAGGGATGCACCATTAAAATACAAAATCATGGAGAAACAAGCTTTTGCACTTGTAAAAGCTATTAAAGACTTTAGAGTCTACATATTGTACTCCCATGTGATAGCCTATGTATCAAATGTTGTTTTCAAAGACATCTTAACCCAAGATGGAATTGAGGGAAAAAGAGGTAAATGGATTGCTACTATATTAGAATATGATATTGAAATAAAACCTACAAAGCTTATAAAAGGACAGGGATTGGCCAAGCTCATGACTGAAACAAATTGTCAAGCCCTGGACATTAATGAACTGGATAATGAACAGGAAATGGTGACTCCACAAATCAGTTAGGCCTTCTTAGATTCACCTTGGTATGTTGATATAATTTATGTACTGTTAAACCTGCAAGCTCCTCCAGGGTTATCCAGAACAAAGAAAAGGTTTTTAAAGATGAAAGCTTCAAAGTTTTGTATTTTAGATAACTTTCTCTTTTGGAAAAATCATGAAGGTATTCTATTGAATTGTTTATTAAAAGAAGAAGCTAATAAGGTTCTCCAAGAATTTCATGCAAGAGACTGTGGTGGACACCTTACTAGAAATCAACTACAGACAAGATCCTAAGGGCTGGATTTTATTGGCCAACCTTGTTCGCTGATGTAAAGAAATTTATCACTGCTTGCCATAAATGTCAAATTTTGAAGGCAAGAGAAAACTATTACCTTTACCCCTAAGACCAATTTCCTCTGAAAAGCCCTTTCAACAATGGGGACTAGACTTCATTGGAGAAATCCATCCTCCCTCTTCTGGCCAGCAATGGATTCTCACTGCCACAGACTATTTCACCAAATGGATAGAAGCCATTCCTTCCAGACAAGCCAATGGCACAATGATCATAGGATTCTTAGAAACGAACATATTGTCCAGATTTGGTTGTCCTGATAAAATCATAACTGACAATGTTGCTGCCTTCAAATCCAAGAAGATGATAAGTTTCTGTAACAAGTACCAGGGAAAATTTTAAGAACCACCCTAAATTTATATGTATAATAAATGGGCTAATCCCCATGATACATAGGAAAAATGGGAGGCAATTTTATCAATAATATAATATGTATATATAATTTTTTTGGCGAATCTCTCACTAGATTATATTATTTTGTATAGTGATGAAGAATATTTCACTGAATTATAAAATCTTGTAATATCTTGGCAAATCTTTTACTGAACAATAAAAAATTGTGAAGTCTTGGCAAATGTTTTGTTAAAGTATGAAACCATATATGATAATAAGAAAACATATTCATTAAACTGTAATATACTAACATACATTTTTGGAAAAAAGAAACATAATTTTCTCTTCCTACAAACAATGTTCCAAGTTTCAGTGGTCGTGTTTGTCAAGGTTCTTACGATACACTCTTTCATATCCTTCTATTAGTTTTGATAATATTCCACAACAAAGTTCTTGTAGGTGTTGATATTGACAACGAGTTCTGTCAAGGTAGGAGAGATTAATCTTTTCTCTACAACTTTGGTCAAGCTACCACTTTTTTCAAGTTATCAAATTTCTTTCTTATTCCATAGACTCCAACTGCGAGATAAAAAAAAAACACATCAAGTTTGTTTACCCCAACATGCCAACAAGTAGCAAGTCCCAAATATATTATATAAGAAAGTATTAGGTATCCCAAAGGCTTGAAGGGGATCTAATTGATAGAAGTGACCATTGTGAGAATCCTTCCAATCAATATATGAATATATAAATGTAGATTTATTATTATTTTAATTGGAAATCTTCAATTAAATAATAAAATTTAATTACGTCTCTTCCAATCTAAATTGCTTATTAGCATAATTCACTACCCTCATAGGTCTCACATTTTTTAAAAGCGTTGTAACATGTAGATTAATGTCCTTTTTCATGAACAATCTCCACCTTTTAGGAAAATATGGTGCAATGGCTCCAACCCATCTAGATCATTAGGACAAACTAAGAATAACATAGAAGATGAAAGGTTGTACAAACCAGCGCATTTTTCAAACAACTAATCCAACATAAGTACCTAAACTTTTTCGTGAAGATATCATATTGAAAATGTTTGAAAAATGGTGAGAAATCTTATGCGAGGGTGATGCGGAAAGAGTGATAAGGTTTCATTGTTTTGAATTTTTTTTTGCTAAATCAGAAAATGTTAATAACCAATATTAATGGAGATGTTGGTAATTTTTACTAAATTTTGTATAGTGACTAAATGTAGCTTTAACCATTCACCTTAAAATGTTTTTACAATATAATTTCCTAAGTCTATTTAATATCTTCATTATCATAAAAAGCAAACTATATCCATCTTAACTCCACATCTACCACTCTTAGGGGGATGAAATCTATTTATCCCTCTGAGCACTTGGTATACCCAGCATTAAGATGGATCTAAGATGATAGAATTTCCCCTTTAAATAGTCTATGCTCACGTTAATACCATGGTATTACCATGGGTCAATACCATGGGTTATCATGAACTTGGAGCTTAAAAATTACTATTAGTAATTTATAAAAATTAATAAAATTAATAATTGATTTTTATTTTAACCAAGTTAAAATGTTTAACATACATTAGATTACAACATCCATTTTTACTCTTGATCCACCAAGCCCCGAGCCCCGAGAGGGATCAAATATTTTTCACTCTATGCTAGTTTGCATATCACGATATTTGATTCCTCTCGGGCTTAGTAGATCCAGAGTGAAGAAGGATCTATGTTGGTTTAATTCCCCCATTTAAATAGGCTACATTCCACGTAAATACCATGGGTCAATACCATGTGCCATTTTTACTTTTATTAACACTATTATTAGGGTTAATAATGTTATTTTGCATGGTATTAATAATAATCTAGCCCATGGTATTTGGCCCATAGGATTCACTTAATTAAAACCTCTTTTTTGAGCCTTCATAAATAGAAAGAGGGTTATGGACTAAATATAAAAAGAGGTTTTATTTATTTACCATACGTCTAGTTTATTTATATTTTTATTTATTTACCATACCTTTTGAGTAAGTATAAAAAGAGGTTTTATTTATTTACCATACCTCCACTTTATTTATATTTTTATTTGTTTACACCCTTGCATGTATATAAGGTGACTTATGGAGTAAATATAAACAATGTTTTATTTAATTACCACACCTCTCATTTATTTATATTTTTATTAATTTACCATACCTCTTTTATAAATATGGTATTTGGCCCATAGGATTCACTTAAATAAAACCTATTCTTGAAAATTAGGGCGAATGGAAGGTTGTAACTCCTAATTTCAAGGGCTAAATTTACCTTTTTTACCCTCTCCCTTAAAATAAGGAAGGCTATTTGAGGTGATTTTTAAAAATGTACTATGATACAAAATATTCGCCCACTAAAAGGGCGAACATTCACCCCTAAAATTTTCCATGACAAGTACCATATCACCTTAGGCCATTCCACAGCCTATTACCCACAAGGTAATGGACTCGCTGAGTCTTCCAATTAGAGCCTTATTAATATTATTAAAAAATTATTGGAGGAGAACAAGAAAAATTGGCACAAGAAACTTACAAATGCACTATGGGCAGACAGACTCACCACGAATAAATCTATTGGAACTAGTCCTTATGAGTTAGTCTATGTCATGGAGGCTGTATTTCCTTCATCTTTAGGAGTTACTGTAATGAAATTACTTCAAGAAGCTTAGGTGGAACCTAATGATATTCAAAGGAGGATAAACCAGACCATCAATCTGCAACAGACCAGAGAGGAAGTATATCAAAGATCCCAAGTGTTGTAGGAGAAGCTTAAGAAGGTATTTGATAAAAGAACCAAGGTAGAAGATTTCTACCTTGGAGACAAAGTGTTAAGATGGGATTCTAGGAGAGAGGATAAGGGAAAACATGGGAAGTTTGACTTCCTATGGAAAGGACCTTATATTATCTATGCCTTACAACGAAACAATACATATTATCTGAAAAACTTGGATGGTACAGAAACAGAAGAGGGGCCAGCTAATGTCGGATGTTGAAACATTACTTTGATCATACCTATTAATGTATATTGATTTTTTAACATTTACATACTATATCCTTTAATGTCACAGTTTTGGATTGGATAGTAACTTGTTGGAGTTGAAGCCCGAAGAGAAGGCGCTAAGCTTCAAAAGTGTTACTGTCATACATACAATAAAGCAACAAGCATAAGAAGATTTCAGAGTTCAGTCAAAATCATTCAGAGGCTATCTGACCTGTTGTTCTTGACTTTCCACCAGGAAAAGTCATCCCCAAGTGGAGCTAGTGTTATGCTCCTATACCAATAGGCGTCATATTTCATGATTGACTTGATGAGCTATGAATATGTTCATACCTTTCCTTGTTGCAAAGGTTTTTCATATTGTCAAAAAATAAAAAATGTAAAAAATGTAAAAAGGGTATACCCTAAAAGAAAAATCAAAGGGTGAAAAAATAAAATGGTCAAAAAAGTGAAAGAAGATGAACCCCACAAAAAGAAAGACCAAGGAAAGTGTGCAAGTCTAAATGCCACTACTTTTTACTCTTATGTAATAAACAAATTGTGTGCAACTTGTAATTTATGCCACAGTTGATGAATAGTCAAATAGCTTAAGCTTGACTAGTTCATATTTTCAATTTAATCTTTTAGAGATAGAGAATAAAATCTGACCAAACTATTTAATCTTGGCAGATAAGTAGATAGGTAGAGTGAATAAAAGGAGCTCAAAAGTTTAATATGAGCCATTCGATGTAATAAGGTTAGACTTAGATAGATTTCTACATGTAAAAGAAAAGAAAGTGTGATAAGGGTTTGCCAGTCTAAGTGCACCCTAATAAAGAAAAAAAATGTTAGGTTAAAGTAGGTAAGGTAGGTAGATGATGTTGCAGAATTGCATGTGATGAATAATGTCTCTAAATGTGTTAATTTTCACTTTCATCACAAGTACAAGGTAGACATTACATTGGAATCATTTCAAGCAAGACAAGGTCAAATAATTAACTCCCCTTCTCATTTTTCCCTTAAAATTTCACTAATTCCCGCTAAGTCCTAAGGCATTTGAAAACTAGAGGGGCTTGGAGCATTTCTCTAACTTCTAGAGGGACCGGACCCTCGGCCCAATAATTTAAAAGCCTAAGTACTTAAACCATTATTCATTCACTCTCATAAGTCTTTTCCTAAGTAAAATCCCATTTTACTTAGGAAAAATACACAATATCACATAAAAACCCCTTTTTTCCACTTAAGCCTAAGTTGAATACATAATCCTAATGTTTTACTTGGCGCTTTTTATTACATAGTCATATTAACTATTAACCTATGTATAAATACCGCATCATTTCAACCTTTCCCGTATTTAACTATATTAAAAATCCCCAAATTTTATATATTCTGCCCCTATGGTTAATTATAACCATAAATACATTTAAAAAGGATTAACTAGTTAAACCGTAACTAGTTAACAGCCTAATCCCCCCGCTTCATTAATTGTGATTAATTAACCCTCATAGTTAATTAAGAACCCTCCCCAACCAATCATATCACCCCCGATACAATTAAACAATTTTTAATTGGGTTGGGTCCGCTCACCTTAAACCCCGCCACATCGCGCCTCAATCATCCAATTTCCATTAATGATATCGCGCGCCACTTTGTGACCGCGATCACAAAGTGGTTTTTGCACAGTGCCCTGCCACGTGTCTCCAAACCTGTGGAATCACTGGCTCCCGGCCAAATCCCGCCTGTCTCCAAAAGTGGTGCGATACCATACAGCTTACCGCCCTTCACATACGACAAAACATCCTTCCCATTTGTGTCATCTTCCCAAATAACAAAAACTCCCCGCCACCTTTGACTTAGTGAATAAAACCAACAAAGTATCCTTTTTAGTATTTTGTACAGTAACCTGTGCTCCCATGCAAAGAACGTCTAAGTCAACTGTCCCAGCTTTGAAATTGCCACCTTGCTAAGCAAATTGCAGCCGACACAGCCCGGAACCTGTTAGCCACCGTCAGCACCTGTCATTACACTGTTCATTCCCCAAATATAGGTATTTATCCAATTCCCACCAAAACCCTGCAAGTTTTGGTTTTACATTATAAAATCCACAGAGAAAGGCAAAATTCATTGCAAATTCAATCTTTGTTTCACCATATAAGTTCCCAGACCTGTTAATTTACCCATTTTTCCCCAAAAACCCAAATTCCTTTCTGAATCCTCAAGAACTAGAAATGGAAACCCCTGTGTCTTTGTCTGTTGCACCCATGAATGCCCCTCATAAAGGTTTGGACTATCTGTCTCTTGCAGATAAAGACTTTCAGATGAAATACTTATCCACTGATAAAAACCAACATTAAAGTCTTTTTCCAAGCCAGAGACCACTACCTAAATGGCTCAGACATCCTGGGATTATGGGAATCCAACCTTCCCAGGTATTTTCTCCCCTCAGTCCATATTTTCCCTGATCTAATTCATCAATGCCAGGCAAACTATGACCCTAACCTCAGAGTTGTTGTGTCCCCAAGTCAAACAGTCCTCTTCCCCATAAATTTGCATCCATTAATGAAATTTGGCAATTTTACCCTGATCAAGCTCTCACCCCCATTTCGATGGGATATTTACTTGAAAAATCAACTCAATTGTCCCAGTCAGAACTGACTCGCATCTGTCAGATTTTCATGTTGCCTAAACATCAACCTAAAGGCCCACCTCGTTATCTGCAAACTTTCTTCATAGATATGGGAAGACTCATTGTGGATATGATATCTTTGATCATGGGATTCAACACTAGTGAGTATGTTGATGATGTAACCCTAGTGTTGTTGCCAATTTTTACTCCTGGACAACCCCCTACTGTGAATTATGATTATGCCTCCTATATTGCCAATAAGATTCATGACCAATTCCTGAGACTGGACAATGAACGAGTTTCCAAATACACCACTTTCATTTGTCATCTTATGTTGTACTGTCAATCAAAGAACTTCCCTTTCCCTATCAAGAAAATTGACACTATAGGCAATCCAAGGTCTGTTACCTTTTGGAGTCCCATCTTCCATGCATCCTACGAATCCCATTACTCATACAATGAGTTCATTGACCAATTTGTTCATCCAGCAACCACCTTATTGGCAGTGGTTTCCCCTCCTAGGATCAGTGGTGACATTAAGAGAATCCTATAGCTCTCCAAGCAGTACAGATAGGCGATTGGTACCTATACAAGAAGCATACAGAAATTAGGATATATGGATATGAGCTTTGCCCTTTCAAGTTACCAAAATATTGTATAATGAGATTGTTTGCATTGGAATATTTCAGACAAATGATACATATAGACATGGTTCATTTTTTGCAAAGCCAAAAATAAAGCTCAACTCATAATCAAAAATCAGTTAGGCCCTTTTGTCTGCAATGATAGGGAAGCATGGAGAGAAGCAGAGAAAATTATAAAAGACCATCGTAAGTTGCACAAAAGTTTTGGTTGGAGGCCATATGACCCTAACAACGTTATATGTGATAGAAGAATGAAGAACATATTTTCACCTTACTTTCACCAAAGGATCCCAGAAACTGAACAATTTGCAAATATGGATGAATGGAGGGAAGGGACCCTAGTAGAAAAGGATAGTGAATAGGTCAATATTGAGAATGTTATAGAGATCTTGAGAAAACACTTGACCTAGATTCTTTTGGGCAGGTACCATTTGAGTTATCTCAAAGATTAGGAATTGGTGCATCCATTGCTGGAACCTCTTAGCAACCTTCACAGGAAACCAGCACACTAGCCACAAGAACATCAAAAGGCAAGGAATTAGAGACCAGCATTCAAACCAAAAAACAATCTGCAATGTCTAAGCAGCCTGAAACTTCCAAAGAGTAGGCCCAAATACACACTCCTCCAAATTAGGGAAATGTGGGAGAACCTCTAGTTTTGAAAACTCCTATAAATGAGGAAAGAAACAAAAAGAGAGACAGGGAAACAACTACCCCTGCCAGTGGACCTTCAGGATAGCCTAGAAAAAAAAGGTAAAGACTAAATCCCCTTCCAAAGGAGGAATTTTCTCAAGAGACTACAAATAGTCAGAGGGAACAAAGAGTAGAAACCAACAAACTTTTCCAATAGGAGGAACATCCACTAGCTCACAGAGACAGGAGCTAGAAAGATAGCAAAGTGCAGAGGTATCTTCTTCCAGGCCACCAGGGAAAGATGCCTCAGATATCAAGAAAACATTTACATAAATAAAGGCCAAGAATGATCCACTGAGGCTTCAAGTTTATAATCAATATTTTAAAATGGCCCCCACAAATCAACAGAGATTGATGTCAGCCTATGACATCAAAGAAGGCAAAATGATAATGAGCTATTTCAAACCAAAGGTGCAATAGCCTAAATCAGCAGCAGATTATCTCAGAACAAATTTTGAGGTCATGGAAAAGGATATTCATCCTTTGGATCAGATTGAATTGCATAAAAAAACTAGAGAAATGATTTATTCAACCTTGACTGGTAAGGCAATGATGGCCCAAAGGTTGCAAAATTCCTTGGATAACACAACTGCTCAACTACACTTGGAGAAGGCCTCCTCCCAGGCCAAATATAACATAATAAAGTATTTAGAAGAAATAATTATTGGATTGGGTCATGATCCCAAAGATGTTAAGGCTACAGAAGCCTTAATCAAAAAGAAATATGAAGATATTTTTTCCCTAAGGAAACAACTGAAGCTGCCTCCTTCAAGGCACCCATAAACCGCTGAAATCATAAAGAAAAAATCTGAAGAAAAGCTGATGGATTTGCTCTTAAAACTTAATGAACAACTGAATGAGAATGGGCAAGAACTTGAAAAAACATTGAAGGACAAGCAGGGAGAGTCGACCTCTCAGGCTCCCAATGTGATACCAATAGTCTCAACAGCAGTCCCTTCAACCCTTGGAGCAGCTCTCGCACCGAACATTCCAGCAATTATAGCAGAGGTGGTTACAGGTACAACAACAACAGAAATAGAGGAGCAACACAAGATAGTACCGCCAATTTGAGCATAGAGGAACTAATAAAAGCAATGGAAGAAATGAAACTACAAGTTTTAGAGCTAAATAAGGTAAAAGAGAAATATGCCAACTTAGAACAGAGGTATGATCTCTAAAAAATAAGTGTTGCAGAAAGGACAAGAGAGATTAAAGGATTGGAAAACAATGTGAAATTATTAGAAAAGGATCTTACTTTTGACAAGCCTCTGACAAAAATCAAGAAAATTCTTTGGGCCAACATCACTCAATCAATAAATGATGCTTGGCCATCAATTCAAATCATTTTTGAACAAATTGATTTAGTAAATTGGTGGGCTCCAGTATTGTAGCAATAATGCTACAACTCCTGGAGCTTCCTTCTCTAATTTTATCAACTCGGTAGTTTGTAACAAACTTGGAAGCGACGGTGCTGTATGCACAAGTACTAGCTCTTGTCGCAGCTATCACTTGGTCAGCTGGCACAAGTCCGCTAGGGCTCAAGCCAACTTCTATATGTTCTCATAAGAATCTTTTTAAGTGATGAACGAAAGCTATCTCAAAGGAAATTAACCTACTTTGCAAGAATGAACTGAAAGCCAACAAAACATGGAAACCCTAGTAAATCCTAGTTCTACCAGCTTAATCCTTATGATGCAATGGTGGGAATGCAACTTCTAAAAGTGATGCCATTACTTCTATTGAGATGAGGTGCATGTGTCTAAACTACTTTCATCTGAAGAGAACATGTTTTTGGTATTTTTACTCAAGTGGTTGGAGTTATTATGACTGTGCTTCTTACTGGGTCTTTACTGTGCAAGGGTAGATCATGGGGAGGAAGGCTTGGGAAAGGTCAGGAGGACTCTGAGAGGGTCCAAGGGATCCATAACATCATTCCATAGAAGTTCACAAAGTTCAGATGCCTGGAAACCGTGTTTGCAAGCTTCTACAGGATGTCTGCAGGGGGTTCTACAGGAAGTTCAGGATTTCTACAGGAAGTCCCGTAATTTCTATAGGATGTTCTGCAATTGGAGTTTTGGGTGATGGATGAGTGAATGAGCTGTATGGGTGGATAGGGAGGTAGGAGGGGAGCTTGTGATGGCTTATGGACAAAGAGGTAAGATGGAGAGGGGGTGTGTAAAGCTGGTTGGTCTAGAGGGGGGTAGAGGCAATGGAAGGCCAAAAAGATAAAACAACGTGGATAATAGAAGAGTTGGGAGGCGAATGATCTAACTGGGAGATAAGTAGATGGCCTAGGCACGGCTTAGAAGGTTAAGGAAACGATGGAGTGGTGTTGTGCAGTGTAAATGAAACAAATCACCCCTGTCTTGCGTATAACCGAAATGTCATCAACCTAGTCTAACTATTTTATTAGAAACCAAAGAACAACAATGTCGTTTTTAAGGGAAAATCATGCATGGTGCTGAAACAAAGAGTTATTGCTCAAGATCTAAATGCATGGACACTTCTACAGACGGAGATATTACGTTAAAGCTTGCATGAACATGTAAAACTATGTTTTTGGTAGTTGGCACGGTCTGCACTCCCAATCTCTAAACAGAGGTGGAAGTGAGTGTGAAATCAACCCTTTTTTGGAGCTCTAATTAACTCTAATCTCCTTACTCTAATCTAAACTACTGAAAGCAACTTTATCCATAAAACTAACCTACTTGATCACATCAAGAAATTCAACTCAGCAAACTGTGTTTCCAAATGCATGTAAAGGGAAAGAAATACAATGTTGAAAGAAAAGTAACAATACAAAGAAAGGAGGTATATTGCTCTCAGGTTGGGCCCAACCCTGAGAGCTATAGCTCCTCTAAGAACTCAGAATTGAACTCAAATCTGCCTGCCTTTTATTAAAAGATAATAGTCATCAGTCTCATAACATGCCAAAAATGGCTTACAAAAAGCAAAACAGAGCTATCAGCTCGTAGTCTAGAATAAACAACAAAGTTTCAAAAGTTTCCATCGAAGGCTACAGCCTCAATATTTATACATCATGAGGGCCAAGTTGGCCTCCTAAATTAGTGGGGCTTTGCTGACCAACTAAAAGTAAACTGTTGTTCCCTTAGAATCCGTTGGCTGCCTTCTAGCTCGGTGGTGATAGCTGTTGGAGCTCGGAGTTGTGGGTGGAGATCACGAGGAAGGCCATTCAATGCCGTGGACAACCTTCCTACAAAACCTCAATGCCACCTTGGCTGTCTCCTTGCCTTCATCTGCGTGGTTTTGCTCCATTTAATGTCAAAAAACCTGAAATAAACATGTGTTAGCCACCTAGGAATAGTGACTGCCCTCCTTCGTACAAATAACATGAATATACCAAAAAATGATGCATAAGTGATGAAAAATGAAGGGTTGAGCAAGGGTAAGTAGGCCAAATGAGCCCAAAATGTTACCAAATTTGGGGCTCATCATCACCCCCCAGCTAAAATATTTTCTCATCCTTGAGCAACTAATCTAGCTCCTCATCCTTCATTTCCTTTACTGCCACCCTTACATCCCAAGCCTCTGTAGTAGTGTCCTCCTTGCTGATATGGAACCCAGCCTTTCTGTTCACCTCTTCCCACTGTTCATTATCATCTTTCTCTGTGCTGCCTTCCATCAATCCTAGCAGCAGTGGTGGGCTTAGCTTGAGGCCAATCCAGCTGGCCTGGAGGTTTTGCATGGATTTCTTATAGAGGGCCACCCGTACTAGAGCTTCCCTCATCCGAGTTGGGGTATGATACTCTCTGATTTTCAGACTGTGGGCCAATGTATTCCATCGGCGGGTGCAAGCTTGGACAGAGTTGTATCCTAACAGTCTCTCCATGTCCTCAAAATGCGCTATGGCCTGGGCCTGCTGATCCATATATCCCAATGAAGCTTGAGGGTCGGTGGACAAGTGTTGGTGTGCCGAGATTAGTGCAACTGGATCCCCTGGTTCTGCGCTAATTAGCAATGGCTCATTTAGCTCTCGGTTCATGACCGCTTTGGCTTCTGCTGCTCTTTTGTCCTCATGGTTCAACCATGAGGAAAATGCCATTAATTGCATATCTCCTAAGGCCGTATTGGGATCCCATGAAATTACATTAGGCAGGGCCAAATTATGGAGGTATAACTCCGCTAATTTGGCCTTATCCTCCGATGAGCTGGTACTGCATAATTCAGTGAATTGCTGCGGGTATTGGAGCTGAGAGATACCCCTTTGCGCCAAGGTATCGATTTGAAATTGCAGCCATTGGTCTTTCAGGTACAAGCCATAGGATTTGGCCCGCTGTCTGCATTGTATAGCATCCATGGCCCAACTGGCCATGCAGGCCAATTGTGCCTCTTTCTGCTGCAGCTGTTGTCTGAGAGCTTGCACCTCAATTTGTGCTTGCTGTTCTGCTTCCTGTAGATGCAAGGTTGGCTCCCCAAGATCGGTTTGCAGTTCCTTTTTGCCTTGTTTTTCTACTGTGGTGTCCCCGGAGGATGTACCTGTTCCTATCCTCAGCTCCTGTAGCTGCAATCTAAGCTTTTCGTTTTCTTCCTGTAGGAACACCCGTTGGCAATTTGCCACGTGTTTAGCCATGGCTAATTCACTTCTGGCCTCCTTAATTTGCTCTTCCAAGGGGCTTATGTCCGCCACACCTTTTGATTTGGCTATTTTCATCCACGTGTGTGATTGTACTCTCTCTTCCTCCAATGCAAAGAACAGTGGCACAGTGAATTTTTGTGGTATAATTTTACCAGCCTCTAAGAAGTTGTAATATGAACTTAGACTTGGCTGAGGGCTAGGCTCTGGAATGTGCTCTTTTTCTACTTCTCTTGGTGGCTCTATTTCGCCCTCCCTCGGTGGTGATGAGGGTGCTTCTCCTTCCATTCTCTCTGTTTCCTTAAGTCGGGCTAAGGTTTCCTGTAGAGCATCCTCAACATCCTGTAGCCGAGCTTTTGAAGCCAATTGGTCTAACCTTTCTTTCCAAGTAGTTTTCTTCGGGCTCCCCCTCTCATAGGTGACTGATATCCTTGAGGGGGACCTCTCCTTGGGCGAAGTAGGGGCATCATCTATAGTGATTGGGCTGCTGGACGGAGGCTGTGGCTTGCTCGTCTTTATTCTCACACTTCTCCTAGCTTTCAAATATAGAGAGGTCTCCCTCTTTCTCTTCTCCTTTGGCTTAGGAGGTGTACTGAGGGTGGCCAGCACAGCTTCTGCCTCCCTTGCAATAACATCGGCTTTCTTTTCCCTTGGTTTTCTTTTCTCAGGGCTTCCTGTAGAAGGCCCTTTTTCAGCTGATTTCGGGCTTCCTGTAGAAGCCGGTTTCGATTTTCCTGTAGAGACAGGTGGCGCCACTTTAGGCTGCTTTGCTGAGGGTGTTTTACTTTTTGACTTGGTCGAGGCTGCTGTCGAGGTGCCTTTGCTGATGTGGACCTGCTCAGTCTTGTCCACCCTGCTTTGTAATCTCTTCTCCCGGGGTGTTAATATGGGTGTTTCATCCTTCTCTTTGGCACCCTTTTTCTCTTGTTTCTTCTTTTGCTCTTTCTTATGCTCCGTGGTCATGGTCTTCTGGCCTTTTTCTTTCTTCCCTGCAGGCACTGACTCCTTCTCCTCACTGCTAGATGAACCGAGCTCTTCGGTCAACATCTTTATATCACCATCCTTGGTCAAATTTCTGAAGGCTTCCCATGAAAGAGGAACCTTGTATGTGTGGAGCGCATCCTCCACAAGGAGTTTAATGAGTCCATGGTGGGCTACCTGGTCTGGTGTGCCTTCTTTCAACTTGGTGGCACATTCAATCATAGACTGTAGTAGAAAGTAGGGGATACTTAGTTTGTTTTCTACAGTTAGGTCCATCTGATGCCTTAATTCCATGAGTAACCGAAAATGGTACCCATATACAATGCTAAACTGACCTTCGCAGGAGATGTACTTCATAATATGGAGGCTAACTTCACTCCAAAGTGGCAGTAAGCTGGTTCTACGAACCCCGTTTTTATCTTCTGAGAATTCCTCCTCTGGGGGGAAGAATTCCTTCTTAGCCTTCTGGCCCAATTTCCTCTCTTCTGTATCCCATGGTAATCCCATTGGGAGCTCAGTAACTCGGCTGATGAATTGTGGGGTGAGTCTGAGACTCAAACCCCCGAAGTTGACGGTGGCCAATGTTTTGGATTTCGGCTTTAGAGCTTGCAAAAACTCCTCTGCCACCTCATCGTCATAGCCCTGCAATTTGTCGCAGAACAACATCCACTGCGCTTACGTGAACAGCTCCACCACCTCAGGATTCTCTCTTAGCTTTGTTGAGTCGGTTGGTTCCCTTCTGATGAACCCACCTAGCATGGTGAAAAACTGCTGTGTTAGCTGGAGGTGGCGAGTGCGGAAGAAAATTGGCCTACTGGGACAGAGAGTATAATTACGCCTCTGCCATGTATACAATTCACAAAAACTTATCTCTCGATGAGCCTTAACACGGCTTAATTATAACTCACATCCTGTAGGACGACAATTCATGCAAACGGCAGACAATACTTGCAATTTTTTTACGACCAGACTGTAGAACGTCGACTCTGCCACCCTCGAAACCAATTGCATGGAAGGTTCAAGCTTACCTTTTTAATCTGCCACATTTTGATGTGAGGAACCCAATTTCCTGTAGAAGTAGCGCACGGGTTCTAGAGAACACTGCAGTGTTTTTGCGCTCTCTGTGCTGCTTAACAGGCGTTTGAACGGCCAAAGACTTGGAGTGTCGAGCTTCAGAGGAATCCAGATGCTCACTCGACTTTCAAACGGCTGATGATAAATGCATGGGGTGGCAATCTAGCCGATTAGATTTGAATCCAGTGGAATCCGTGGCGCGGGGGTGAGCTGTCCCTGCCGGACCATTGGATGACGTTGTCTACTCATTCTTCTGCAAGTTCCCTTACTGCTGCATCATTCCCCGCATTTCCACCGCTGTCATTTCTGTTAAAACGCGCTTCTCCGCGACTGGATGGCTCTCATGTGTGCACTGCCCGTTCCTTTTGCCACGACCACTGTTCACACATCCGACTAGACCATCTGACTGGTGAACGTGGCCATTCGAATGGCCATACGACCGCTCAACCCATTCACTTTACACTTGCAAACATTTCAAAGTAAAATTCATGCAATTCGACAGAAGAAAGGGTGAGGCACTTACCTGTGCGGCCGCGACATGATTCTTCAGGCTTTTGGACGATGATGACTAGATTTTTTTGCTGCTGTTTGATTGCACAGGCCCGAAGATTCCTCTTCACAGGCCGCTGACGATGAATCTTATGATTCGGCTGCATGTGCCTGTGTTATCCTTGCATGTTGCAGGCGATGGAATGGTGTACACTCTAGTTGGCTTGACTGCTACGGGACTCCTGCAGGATGTCCTGTAGCAGTTTTCCCTCCTCGGGTGCATGCTAAACGATGAAGGCAGTGGCATCACGATCACACTCGCAGGACCCTTGGATAGCTGGGATGGGTATTGCATCGCATCTCAGCATCTTTTTTTTTTATTTAAAAAAAAATCGCTTCCTCTTGATAACTCACTGATTTGTTTTGATTGTGCAGGTACTTTTATTGCATGTCAACTAGGGTGGTCGCAGAAGGTGACAACAATGTATGATGGAGGAAATAGTAGCTTGCATGCCTCCATGTCAAACCTTGGTCGTTAGATCTCCTCACATAATGAATTCTGGGTCGTCCCGAACTTCTACAGGAAGTTTCCTGTAGAAATACAGAACTTCCTGTAGAAAGTCTGCACCTTCCTGTAGAAGTCTAAGCTGTGATGAAATCATGCCCATACCTTGGAGAAGATGAGTATTCTTGGAGGAGGTGCTGGTGAGGTCTCCTGGCAGCATGATAAGGATCCTTGACTTTGAGTTGAGATACCTCCTCTCCTTCATAGAATACCTGCAACCTGCATGCATTGCCACATTGTGAACTTGATGTCCCTGTCTTTTTTTTTGCTTATTGTGTTTTTCTTTTTTCTTTTCTTTTTTTTTTTGAAAGATAGCAGGGGCACCTCAATGAGGTTTTCACCCTTGCCATCTACCTTAAGCGCCTCAGAGAGGTTTTCACTCAAGGATCTTTTTCAAATCCCTTTTTTTTTTTGAAAGACAATAGGGGCGCCTCAATGAGGTTTTCACCCCTACCACCTGCCTTGGGAGCCTTAGAAAGGTTTTCACCCAAGGATCTTTATTTTTCTCTTTTTTTTTTTTTTAGATCTTTCAGGGTATGCCCAAAGCAGAGGCAGAACCCTTCTCTATGACCAACACTGATTTCTCCATGGTTTTGATGAACTCTTGTCTTGAGAGAGGTTTCCTGTAGATCTTCAGTCGATGCCCATTGACAAGCATGGGGATGGCCTCCTCATCAATGGTCCGAATAAGAACAGATCCATTGTCATGACATTTTTCCACTGCATATGGTCCCAGCCATCTGGTTCTCAGCTTCCCCTTGAAATCTTTGTGCCTGGAGTCATACAACAGTGCCCAATCTCCTGGCTGGAATTGCTTGTCATTGAGGTGTTGGTCATGCCACACCTTTCTCTGAAGTTGAACCACTTCTGAGTGAAGGAGGGCCTGCATTCAGTGCTCGTCCAGTCCATTCAGCTGTAATAACCTTTCTTGTTGGGCATGGCTGAGATCTAGGTCCAGCTGAGCTGCCAACTTCAAAGTGTTGTATTCAAATTCAATTGACAACAAAGCTCTCTTCCCATAGACCAGCTCATAAGGTGTGAAGCCGGTTGTGGTCTTCCAAGTGGTGTTGTAAGCCCATGTGGCCTCAACCAGGCGATCTGCCCAATCTTTCCTACTGCTGCTCACCACCTTAGTCAAAATCCCTTCCAATGCTCTGTTGGTGACTTCCACTTGCCCATTTTCCTGAGGATGATAGGGGGTGGAAGTCCTATGCTTGATTTTGTGATGAGCTAGTAGGTCTTCAATTAAGTTGGATGTGAACTGGCTTCCTTGATCGGTGACTAGCTCTCTTGGGTAGCCAAATTTGTAGAAGATGTTTTCTCTTAAGAACTCAGCCACCTTTTCTTCTATTGCTGCTTTGATTGCCTTAGTTTCTGCCCACTTTGTCAGGTAGTCAGTGCACACAATGATGTAAGACCTTTGCCTCGAAGGAGGGTTGATTGGACCCACAAAGTCCATACCCCACTTCTCAAATGGCTCAAGAGTCACTTGAGGTTGGAGAGGCATCTCATCCCTTTGAGTCGGTTTCCCCATTCTTTGGCATCAGTCACATTGGCTGATATACCTTCTGACATCTTGATGAAGTGTGGGCCAATAGTAGCCTGTCTGTAGGATTTTGAAGGCAGTCCTCTTTGCTGCAAAATTTCCTCCACAAGGCCCATCATGACAGGTGAGGAGGATATCAAAGACTTCCTCCTCCCTTACACAATGCCTTAAGATCTGATCAGGGCCAAGCTTGAACAGGTTTCCCCCGATCCAAGTAAATGAGGCACTTTTTCTGATGATTCTGCTCTTCTCTCTTGCAGATAGGTGCGGAGGGAACTGTGCTGAAACAAGGTAGTTCGCTATATCAGCAAACCATGGAGAGAGTACCGAAATAGCAAACAGATGTTCATCGGGCATCTGGTCATCCACTGTTCCATACTCATCTGCAGACAAATCCAATCTAGATAAAAAGTCAGTAACAACATTTTCTTTACCTTGTTTGTCAACAATGGTCAAATCAAACTGCTGTAACAAAAGTAACCATCTAATAATACGAGCATTCACATCTGGTTTATTCATTAAATATCTAATTGCAGCATGATCAGTATGTACAAATTTTTGATAGCCAGTGATATAATGTCGGAACTTGTTCAGTGCACGGACCACGGCCAAAAATTCTTTCTCGGTTACGGTGTAATTCAGTTCTGCTTTGGATAAGTTTTTGCTAACAAAGTAAATGGCATGCGAAAGTTTTTGTTCAACTTGTCCTAAGGCTGCCCCTATGGCTTTGTTCAAGGCATCAGTGTGGATGTGGAAAGGTAGGGCCCAGTTTGGACCTCTCAAGATTGGGGCAGACACCAACTTGTCCTTTAATTCATTCAAAGCCTTCTGACAATCGTCAGTCCATTTAAACTCCACATCCTTTGCCAAGAGGCCAAACAATGGCGAGGCTAACTTGCTGAAGTCTTTAATGAATCTCCTGTAATACCCTGCTAATCCCAAGAAACTCCGAACATCCCTTACCTTTTGAGGAGGTGGAACCTTCTTGATGAGAGCAATTTTGTTAGGATCCACCTGTAACCCTTGGCAAGAAATGGTATGGCCAAGCACGGTCCCTTCAGTCATCAAGAATTCACATTTTTCGAGACTAAGGGACAGGTTCATCTCAATGCATTTGGTTAGGACTTTTCCCAGGTTGGACAATGCTTCCTGGAAGTTGGACCCATAAGGAGTGAAGTCATCCATATAGATTTCCACTGCATCATGGACCATCTCCGAGAAGATGCTCAAGACAGCTCTCTGGAAGGTAGCAGGAGCATTGCGTAGCCCAAAGGGAAGAACTCGGTAGGCAAAGGTACCCCAAGGACAAGTGAAGGTGGTCTTATCTTGGTCTTCCGGGCTGATTTGGATTTGGTTGTACCCGCTAAACCCATCTAGGAAAGAGAAGAACTTCTTTCCTGCCAGTCCATCCAACACTTGATCTATGAAAGGTAGAGGAAAATGGTCTTTCTTGGTAGCTTTTTTCAGTTCTCGGTAGTCCACACAGATTCTCCACTTCCCATTTTTCTTGGGAACCAACACCAGAGGGGACACCCATTCGCTATCCGAGGGGGGGTAGATGAATTCGGCATCCAACAGTTTTTGCAGTTCTTCCTTGACAGTGTCCTTAAGGGCTGGATTCATTCTCCTCTGGGGTTGCCTAACCGGTTTACAGTCCTCTTTGATGTATATGTGATGGGTATAGACCGAAGGATGGACTCCTTTCATCTCCTTATAGCTCCAAGCAAAAGCATCTAGATGACTGGCGAACATGCTACATAGCTCCTTTTCCTGGGAAGGAGACAGGGAGGAGCTGATCTTTAACATTCTCTCAGGGCCGAACTCCACATTTTTTATTCTAGGAGTGACAGGGTTGGTCGCACAAAGATCCACTAGGGCACTGGCTTGGGCATCCTCCACCAATTTCTCTAAGGATAGTGCACTGGGAGGTGGATTCTGGATCAAGGTCTCAATCCAGTCATCCTCGGTTGGGGGGTCTCTTATAGTGGTGTCTAGGGTGCACAAAGGTGCTGAGTACACCTCATCCTCTTCTCCTTCCTCCAACCAAAGTGGTAAGTCATGCTCTAAGGAGGGTTGGGCAGGAGGGTATAGGACTAGCTGCTTGGACATAGGACCATTTTTGATGGTCATGTTTCCTGCACGGCAACTTATGTAAGCATCTGCAATGGCTAACCAAGGTCTTACCAAAATAAGAGGATATCCAGTGAGCTTTGCCTTTGGTTGCAGGACCAAGAAATCTGCAAGGTATTCCCAAGAGTCAACAGAGACCAAGACATCCTTCACAATACCTTCGGGAGTCATGGTGGAGCGATCTGCTAGTTGCAGGACTGTCGAGGTCTTCCTCAAGGAACCCTGAAGGTTGAGTTTGAGCATGGTATCCCTGGTCATCACATTAATGGCAGCCCCCAGATCAATCAAGGTGTGAGGTATGATGGTGCCATTGATGTGGACATCTACTACAGGACTCCCAGGATCTAGGTACTTTGGGCAGATGACTTGTCCCAACATAAGGTCAGACAGTTGTCCTAAGACATTGATGGTTGAAGCATCTCTCTTTCGCCTACCTGGGTGTCTGAAACGCTTTTCCTTAACCAGTTTGTTGTATATCAGCACATCCTTGATGGCTTGGAGAAGTGGTATTTTCACACACAACTACTTGAGCTCTCCCAGAAGCTCATCCTCCTCTGGGTTGGGTTGTGTGGTGGCTGTTAGTCTCTCAGGAAAGGGTGGAATAGCCTTTGGTTCACTTTCCCGTTTGTCTTCCTCATCCTCTGGGGGAGGAGGTTGGCGATCCGGAAGAGTCTTTCCAGATCGCAAATTGATCTCCTGGATCTCCACAGCATAGGTAGGGCATGATGTTTCCCCAGTGTATACCTGCTGGGCCTGTCTATTGTTAGGGTTCAGGTTCGGTTGAGCAGGCATTTGAGGTTGCCTTGGAGGAGCAGGAGGTAATGGTTGAGGTTGAACTGGTGGTGGAGGCAAAATGGCGGGAGGAGTGTTGTACTGGGGCCTCCACCCCGATTGAGGTGCATTCCACTGAGGCTGTGGCTAGGCCTGTGAGTGATACGAATGAGTAGTGGGTTGAGTATGGTACTGAGGTGGGTAAGACCATGGAGGAGGCATAGACCAGGAAGGATGAGCAGGGGGACCCCAGGAAGGCATAGGAGTAGATTGGTTAGGGTTGTAATAAGCTTGGGGTGCCCCTTGCATCCCCTGCTGGTAAGGTCTAGATCCTTGTGGCCTCCTTTGGTTGAGGAAATAGAGAGGTTCAGTGGGGGCTTCTGTCCCTTGATACATGGCTTCAAGCCCAGGTAAGGTTGGACATTGATTTGTGGGATGGTCCTCCTCACAAACGAAACATACCTCAACCGAATGTAATGGGCATTCGTTCTTAGGGTGTCTCCTTGTACATCTAGGGCAGAAGATAGCCAAGGCCCTCTCAGCTTCTTCCTTCTTCTGCTGGATCCTAAATGTATCAAGTTGCATGGCAATGGTCTGTCTCACCTCACTTTTGAGATCCTCTAATTGATTTGCAAACTCATGTCTGGAGAAAGGAATACCAGCTGAGAGGAGGTTTCCTCTACCTCGTTTCCGGGCTGCCCTAGAGTGGTTTCTAAACACAGTCTTTATGTCCTCATAAGGCAGTGTTGGCATTATGATACAAGTGTTGTCCTTGATGGCAACTCACTCAGAGACAGGCACAAGTGATGGCAACTTAATCAGAGGACAGATCTTAGTACAGCAGGCCAAGAAAGTTCACACATGCAGGTTCATTAAGCCCAAGTCGCGTATACACGTTGGTTCACTATATACCAAGTCGCGTGTACGCAGGTTCGCAATATACCAAGTAGGGTATACACGTAGTTTCATGAACAGAAAAGAGCGTACATGTCGGAAAGCTTACTTTTGGTCCGTGGTAGTTAGTCCTTGGAATTTGTGCCTGTGGTTTTGGACCATGGAGTCTCGACAGACGTGTTGATCCCTAGTATTGAGTTGATGGTATTGGGTTACTATGGTTTTGGACCGTGGTATTGTGAAGGGCCTAAAGCTATATAAGGAGAAAGATCATTAGGCCAGAAGAGGTAGTGAGTGTGTGTGAGTGATGAAGATCTGCGGAAGTGTGAGATCCAAATGCTGGTTATGGGTTGGTGATCTGAACCAAGGTTTCACTCACGTGGAGGATGATGGAACGAGATCTCAAGGCTTGGAATAATTATCTTCATATGGTTTGACTGTGGACAGACTAGATCTACTGACGCATGTTTATTATTATTATGATCTGGGTATGTTTTGATGTCTGATATAGCTGCGGAGTTTTAAGCTTGAATTTGCAGATCTGTACGCAGGTTGGTTTTGGTAAAAGAGCGTATACACGCAGGTTGGGTTCATCCAAGTAGCGTATACAATGTAAAGTATGATATTTGAAGATGGAGTTGGATCTGGTTGTTGTTATGATGTTGTTGACAAGGTTTCAGTGATTCAGTATTGCGTGTTTCAGTGATTGATGATGCAGGTTGTACTACAATGGTGATTGTCTTATGGATCCAATATGAAAATGTATGAAATGTGGTCCCGGGAAGATCATAGGCCGGCACCTACATACTGGTAAACATATCAGCCAGTACAAGAGCCAGGGGGTTGTAGCTCCCTTCCAGTAGCAGCTGGAAAACGAGTAAAGGTTGGAGCATTCTGTAGGTAGGCACCTACGTACTAGTAAATGGATCGGCTAGTACAAGAGCTATGAGGGTTGTAGCCCTCTGTAGGCTGTAGCCTACGTACTGGTAAAGGACTACACCAGTACATTGTAAAAGAAGTTTCTTATTAAAGGAAGATAGAAACAAATTGCAGCAGGTGGTTTTCACCCACTTTGGGTTTCCACCTTATATCATGGTGTTCATGTGTGTGGCTTTTGTGTGATGATCTGTTCTGTTATACTGCACCAGTTTACTGTTAAAATGGTTAATAATGTTCTGATGCATTTACTGAAGATAAGCTAACTGAATCATAAGATTTCTAAATATACGCTAGTTGCTTTAGACACCATAGCGTGTACACGCGGGTTCACTTAATTGAAGTTGCGTATATGTTTCTGAGCATGAAATTTGTAAAGGTTTTACTGATATGATAATACTGATTCACCCCCCCCCCCTCTCAGTATTATTTCCAACAATTGGTATCGGAGCAGGTCCTTCAGAGAAGCTTGATCGCTTGAAGGAGATTCGTAGAACAATGGGGAAGAAAGCACGTCAGAAGAAGAAGACAGCCCAAAGGAACAATGACAACCTGCCGTTGAGTGGAAGCAAGAATTCAGATCCTGAATCACCTCAGAATGAAGATAGACAAACAAATGAAGCATCAGATCAAACCATAGATCAGCAAGATCTACCTAGCAAAAAGGAGAATGCCCTCAAAGAAGAAATCATCAGATTAGAAGATCAGTTGGAATGTGCCTCCAGAATTCGACAAATGCTGCTAGAACTGAATAAAGAGCAAGAAAACGAGATCCTCAAACTAAGGCATCAGCTAGATGAAGGAAGGAAAGCTGAAAAGACCTTGAAGAAGCAATGTCTGGAAAAAGAAGAACAACATCAAGTTGAGGTAAAAATCTTGAAAAGTAAATTAGAAGAAAAAGATAATCTATTAAGATTTCAAGATAGTACTAAGATCTTGGATGATATTCTTAGTAGTCAAAGGTCCCCTGCTATCAAAACTGGTCTTGGTTTTCATGGAAGGTGAATCTGGTTCACAAAGTAAGACAAGAATCTCTAATGCAAAATTTGAAAGGCTCTACAAGGAGATGAAAGGACAACCCCATCAACAATCAAGGAAAGAGACTCCTCAAAGAAAATCTTTTACTCCTCCCATGAATAATGTTGAATGTTATGTATGTCATAATCTTGGACATGTTGCAGCCATATGTAGAAGAAGAAGGTTTCAAGACCATCATGCAGAAAGATCATCACATTCAAGGTACTTTAATGGATATTGCTTTTCTTGCAATATGTTTGGCCACAAAGCTGCTGATTGCTATAGGAGGAATATGAAACATGTAAGATACTATGCATGTAACAAGTATGGACATAGAGCAAAAGATTGCAGGAACAAAGCTCATGATAAAAGGAAATCATCAACATGCTTGAAGATATGGAAGAAGAAGGAAGTTTAGTCAGAAAGATGTGGCACAGCACAGGGTACTCAGCACAGCACAGACATAACAGACTCAGGGGGAGCTGAAAGTGTAAAATTTCAGTGTTCTAATTCTCATACGCAAGTTTCATGAAGGAAAGCCGCGTATATACGCGAGTTTCACAGTGCAAAGTCGCGTATATGTCAGTTTGTGAAAAAGAAGTGGGAACAGACTCAGAAAAGGGGTCTGATATGATCCAGTCTAGTATATGCTCTTTTGGTTAACAGTTACAGTCTGCTGAGGATGTCTGGAAATGTCTTGATACTTATGGCACAGGCTCAGGGGGAGCATATACTTCAAATAATGCATTGTTGGCATTATGGTTAGAAGTTGTTGAAGCTAAATGATACATCTTGCTGTTTGATCAAAGGAATGGTATTGCAGGCTGATGCTTATGGTACAGATCATGATGCTACTGGTGGTTTTCATAAGTCTTGGTCTAGATATTTCATCACTATGTTATGTATCTCTTTTGTGATATCTCTCTTATGATGTCAAGGTCATGTAACGGACTATGTTGGTTTCCCCACTATGCCTGGGATGAATGATGTAATGTTCATGTCTTATCATGAGTAAACTCTTAATGTATCTCCACATGGTTAGGTGGATGAGTCAATATTGGTATATCCCCACTAGGTTGGGTGATGAATGTATGTATTGAGTCTTTTTATGATAGGAAGGTCTTCTATGATGTATAAGTCTTTTTTCTTTTTGAAGAACATCTTTTGCAGATCTTGCCTACAGTCAAGGGTGTTGGAAATAATACTGAGAGGGGGGGTGAATCAGTATTATCAGATCAATCAAACTTTTCTATTTCACACTCAGAAACATATACGCTACTTCAATTAAGTGAACCCGCGTGTACACGCTACTGTGTCTAATGAAACCCGCGTATATCAAGAGATCTTATAATTCAGTTATCTTAATCTTCAGTAAATGCATCAGATCATTATTAAGCATATTAACAGTAAACAGGTGCAGAATAACAGAACAGAACATCACACAAGAGCCACACACATGAACACCATGATATAAGGTGGAAACCCAATGTGGGTGAAAACCACCTGCTGCAATTCGTCTCTTTCTTCTTTAATAAGAAACTTCTTTTACAATGCACTGGTGCAGTCATTTACCAGCACGCAGGCTGCAACCTGCAGAGGGCTACAACCCTCATAGCTTTTGTACTAGCCGATCCATTTACTAGTACGTAGGTTCCAACCCTACAGAAGGATACAACCTTCACTCGTTTTCCAGCTGCTCCTGGAAGGGAGCTACAACCCCCCTTGGCTCTTGTACTGGCTGATATGTTTACCAGTACGTAGGTGCCGGCCTACGATCTACCCGGGACCATGTTTCATACATTTTCATACTAGATCCATAAGACAATCATCATTGTAGTACAACCTGCATCATCAATCACTGAAACACCCAATTCTGAATCACTGTAACCCTGTCAACAACAACCAGACAACATAACAACAACCAGATCCAACTCCATCTTCAAATATCATACTTCACATTGTATACGCTACTTGGATGAACCCAAACTGCGTGTATACGCTCTTTTACCAAAGCCAACCCGCGTACAGATCTGCAAATTCTAACTTATAGCTCTGCAGCTATATCAGACATCAAAACATACCCAGATCATAATAATAAACATGCGTCAGTAGATCTGATCTATCCACAGTCAAACCATATGAAGATAATCATTCCAAGCCTTGAGATCTCGTTCCATCATTCATCATCCTCCACATGGGTGAAACCTTGGTTCAGATCACCAACCCATAACCAGCACTTGGATCACACACTTCCTCAGATCTTCATCACTCATACACTCTCTCACTCTTGCACACTTTGGCCTAGTGATCTTTTCCTTATATAGCCTTAGGCCTTGCTCAATGCCAAGAGCCAAAACCATAGTAACACAATACCATCAACTTCAATACTAGGGATCGACACGCCCGTCGAGACACAATGGTCCGAAACCATAGGCACAACTTCCAAGGACTAACCGCCATGGACCAAAGGTACGTTTCCACATACACGCGCTTTTGCTGAAGCCAACCTGCGTGTACACGCTGATTCGCCTTGCTGAACCTGCGTATATCTCTTTCTTGTCCTGCTGTACTGAGATCTGTCCATTAGTTAAGTTGTCATCACCTGTACCAGTCTCTAAGCACCTGTACCAACCTCTGAGTGAGTTGCCATCAAGGACAACACTTGAATCATAATGCCAACAAAGGGGAGCATGAACAGCGCAATTCAGCAAGAGCAAGATGGATAGATTGGTACACTTTGGTATACACAAAGGGGGAGCACATTTGGAGATTTCAGCAGGTTCTCAGGGGGAGTATGGACAGCAGAAGATATACCAAAGAAGAGAATATCTTGGTCCGCCCTTTGCCCTTGATGTCAAAGGGGGAGAGTGACTTGGTGTGGTGGTTGCCATCAAGTCCAAATGGGGAGATTGTTGGCATTATGATACAAGCGTTGTCCTTGATGGCAACTCACTCAGAGACAGGTACAAGTGATGGCAACTTAATCAGAGGACAGATCTTAGTACAGCAGGCCAAGAAAGTTCATACACGCAGGTTCATTAAGCCCAAGTCGCGTATACACGGTGGTTCACTATATACCAAGTCGCGTGTACGCAGGTTCGCAATATACCAAGTAGGGTATACACGCAGTTTCATGAACGGAAAAGAGCGTACATGTCGGAAAGCTTACTTTTGGTCCGTGGTAGTTAGTCCTTGGAATTTGTGCCTATGGTTTTGGACCATGGAGTCTCGACAGACGTGTTGATCCCTAGTATTGAGTTGATGGTATTGGGTTACTATGGTTTTGGACCGTGGTATTATGAAGGGCCTAAAGCTATATAAGGAGAAAGATCATTAGGCCAGAAGAGGTAGTGAGTGTGTGTGAGTGATGAAGATCTGAGGAAGTGTGAGATCCAAATGCTGGTTATGGGTTGGTGATCTGAACCAAGGTTTCACTCACGTGGAGGATGATGGAACGAGATCTCAAGGCTTGGAATAATTATCTTCATATGGTTTGACTGTGGACAGAATAGATCTACTGACGCATGTTTATTATTATTATGATCTGGGTATGTTTTGATGTCTGATATAGCTGCGGAGTTTTAAGCTTGAATTTGCAGATCTGTACGCAGGTTGGTTTTGGTAAAAGAGCGTATACACGCAGGTTGGGTTCATCCAAGTAGCGTATACAATGTGAAGTATGATATTTGAAGATGGAGTTGGATCTGGTTGTTGTTATGATGTTGTTGACAAGGTTTCAGTGATTCAGTATTGGGTGTTTCAGTGATTGATGATGCAGGTTGTACTACAATGGTGATTGTCTTATGGATCCAGTATGAAAATGCATGAAACATGGTCCCGGGAAGATCGTAGGCTGGCACCTACATACTGGTAAACATATCAGCCAGTACAAGAGCCAGGGGGTTGTAGCTCCCTTCTAGTAGCAGCTGGAAAACGAGTAAAGGTTGGAGCATTCTGTAGGTAGGCACCTACGTACTAGTAAATGGATCGGCTAGTACAAGAGCTATGAGGGTTGTAGCCCTCTGTAGGTTGTATCCTGCGTACTGGTAAAGGACTGCACCAGTACATTGTAAAAGAAGTTTCTTATTAAAGGAAGATAGAAACAAATTGCAGCAGGTGGTTTTCACCCACATTGGGTTTCCACCTTATATCATGGTATTCATGTGTGTGGCTTTTGTGTGATGATATGTTCTGTTATACTGCACCTGTTTACTGTTAAAATGGTTAATAATGTTCTGATGCATTTACTGAAGATAAGCTAACTGAATCATAAGATTTCTAAATTTACGCTAGTTGCTTTAGACACTGTAGCATGTACACGCGGGTTCACTTAACTGAAGTTGCGCATATGTTTCTGAGCATGAAATTTGTAAAGGTTTTACTGATATGATAATACTGATTAACCCCCCCCTCTCAGTATTATTTCCAACAATTGGTATCGGAGCAGGTCCTTCAGAGAAGCTTGATCGCTTGAAGGAGATTCATAGAACAATGGGGAAGAAAGCACGTCAAAAGAAGAAGACAGCCCAAAGGAACAATGACAACCTGCCGTTGAGTGGAAGCAAGAATTCAGATCCTGAATCACCTCAGAATGAAGATAGACAAAAAAATGAAGCATCAGATCAAACCATAGATCAGCAAGATCTACCTAGCAAAAAGGAGAATGCCCTCAAAGAAGAAATCATCAGATTAGAAGATCCGTTGGAATGTGCCTCTAGAATTCGACAAATGCTGCTAGCGCTGAATAAAGAGCAAGAAAATGAGATCCTCAAACTAAGGCATCAGCTGGATGAAGGAAGGAAAGCTGAAGAGACCTTGAAGAAGCAATGTCTGGAAAAAGAAGAACAACATCAAGTTGAGGTAAAAATCTTGAAAAGTAAATTAGAAGAAAAAGATAATCTATTACGATTTCAAGATAGTACTAAGATCTTGGATGATATTCTTAGTAGTCAAAGGTTCCCTGCTATCAAAACTGGTCTTGGTTTTCATGAGTCTATTGAAGGTGAATCTGGTTCACAAAGTAAGACAAGAATCTCTAATGCAAAATTTGAAAGGCTCTACAAGGAGATGAAAGGACAACCCCATCAACAATCAAGGAAAGAGACTCCTCAAAGAAAATCTTTTACTCCTCCCATGAATAGTGTTGAATGTTATGTATATCATAATCTTGGACATATTGCAGCCATATGTAGAAGAAGAAGGTTTCAAGACCATCATGCAGAAAGATCATCACATTCAAGGTACTTTATTGGATATTGCTTTTCTTGCAATATGTTTGGCCACAAAGCTGCTGATTGCTATAGGAGGAATATGAAACATGTAAGATGCTATGCATGTAACAAGTATGGACATAGAGCAAAAGATTGCAGGAACAAAGCTCATGATAAAAGGAAATCATCAACATGCTTGAAGATATGGAAGAAGAAGGAAGTTCAGTCAGAAAGATGTGGCACAGCACAGGGTACTCAACACAGCACAGACATAACAGACTCAGGGGGAGCTGAAAGTGTAAAACTTCAGTGTTCTAATTCTCATACGCAAGTTTCATGAAGGAAAGCCGCGTATATACGCGAGTTTCACACTGAAAAGTCGTGTATATGTCAGTTTGTGAAAAAGCAGTGGGGACAGACTCAGAAAAGGGGTCTGATATGATCCAGTCCAGTATATGCTCTTTTGGTTAACAGTTACAGTCTGCTGAGGATGTCTGGAAATGTTTTGATACTTATGGCACAGGCTCAGGGGGAGCATATACTTCAAATAATGCATTGTTGGCATTATGGTTAGAAGTTGTTGAAGCTAAATGATACATCTTGCTGTTTGATCAAAGGAATGGTATTGCAGGCTGATGCTTATCGTACAGATCATGATGCTACTGGTGGTTTTCATAAGTCTTGGTCTAGATATTTCATCACTATGTCATGTATCTCTTTTGTGATATCTCTCTTATGATGTCAAGGTCATGTAACGGCCTATGTTGGTTTCCCCACTATGCCTGGGATGAACGATGTAATGTTCATGTCTTATCATGAGTAAACTCTTAATGTATCTCCACATGGTTAGGTGGATGAGTCAATATTGGTATATCCCCACTAGGTTGGGTGATGAATGTATGTATTGAGTCTTTTTGTGATAGGAAGGTCTTCTATGATGTATAAGTCTTTGTTCTTCTTGAAGAACATCTTTTGCAGATCTTGCCTACAGTCAAGGGGAGCATGAACAGCATAATTCAGCAAGAGCAGGATGGATAGATTGGTACACTTTGGCATACACAAAGGGGGAGCACATTTGGAGATTTCAGCAGGTACTCAGGGGGAGTATGGACAGCAGAAGATATACCAAAGAAGAGAATATCTTGGTCCGCCCTTTGCCCTTGATGTCAAAGGGGGAGAGTGACTTGGTGTGGTGGTTGCCATCAAGTCCAAAGGGGGAGATTGTTGGCATTATGATACAAGTGTTGTCCTTGATGGCAACTCACTCAGAGACAGGTACAAGTGATGGCAACTTAATCAGAGGACAGATTTTAGTACAGCAGGCCAAGAAAGTTCACACACGCAGGTTCATTAAGCCCAAGTCGCGTATACACGCTGGTTCACTATATACCAAGTCGCGTGTACGCAGGTTCGCAATATACCAAGTAGGGTATACACGCAGTTTCATGAACGGAAAAGAGCGTACATGTCGGAAAGCTTACTTTTGGTCCGTGGTAGTTAGTCCTTGGAATTTGTGCCTATGGTTTTGGACCATGGAGTCTCGACAGATGTGTTGATCCCTAGTATTGAGTTGATGGTATTGGGTTACTATGGTTTTGGACCATGGTATTGTGAAGGGCCTAAAGCTATATAAGGAGAAAGATCATTAGGCCAGAAGAGGTAGTGAGTGTGTGTGAGTGATGAAGATCTGAGGAAGTGTGAGATCCAAATGCTGGTTATGGGTTGGTGATCTGAACCAAGGTTTCACTCACGTGGAGGATGATGGAAAGAGATCTCAAGGCTTGGAATAATTATCTTCATATGGTTTGACTGTGGACAGAATAGATCTACTGACGCATGTTTATTATTATTATGATCTGGGTATGTTTTGATGTCTGATATAGCTGCGGAGTTTTAAGCTTGAATTTGCAGATATGTACGCAGGTTGGTTTTGGTAAAAGAGTGTATACACGCAGGTTGGGTTCATCCAAGTAGCGTATACAATGTGAAGTATGATATTTGAAGATGGAGTTGGATCTGGTTGTTGTTATGATGTTGTTGACAAGGTTTCAGTGATTCAGTATTGGGTGTTTCAGTGATTGATGATGCAGGTTGTACTACAATGGTGATTGTCTTATGGATCCAGTATGAAAATGTACGAAACGTGGTCCCGGGAAGATCGTAGGCCGGCACCTACATACTGGTAAACATATCAGCCAGTACAAGAGCCAGGGGGTTGTAGCTCCCTTCCAGTAGCAGCTGGAAAACGAGTAAAGGTTGGAGCATTCTATAGGTAGGCACCTACGTACTAGTAAATGGATCGGCTAGTACAAGAGCTATGAGGGTTGTAGCCCTCTGCAGGTTGTAGCCTACGTACTGGTAAAGGACTGCACCAGTACATTGTAAAAGAAGTTTCTTATTAAAGGAAGATAGAAACAAATTGCAGCAGGTGGTTTTCACCCACATTGGGTTTCCACCTTATATCATGGTGTTCATGTGTGTGGCTTTTGTGTGATGATCTGTTCTGTTATACTGCACCTGTTTACTGTTAAAATGGTTAATAATGTTCTGATGCATTTACTGAAGATAAGCTAACTGAATCATAAGATTTCTAAATATACGCTAGTTGCTTTAGACACAGTAGCGTGTACACGCGGGTTCACCTAACTGAAGTTGCGTATATGTTTATGAGCATGAAATTTGTAAAGGTTTTACTGATCTGATAGTACTGATTCACCCCCCGCTCTCAGTATTATTTCCAACAATTGGTATCGGAGCAGGTCCTTCAGAGAAGCTTGATCGCTTGAAGGAGATTCGTAGAACAATGGGGAAGAAAGCACGTCAGAAGAAGAAGACAGCCCAAAGGAACAATGACAACCTGCCGTTGAGTGGAAGCAAGAATTCAGATCCTGAATCACCTCAGAATGAAGATAGACAAACAAATGAAGCATCAGATCAAACCATAGATCAGCAAGATCTACCTAGCAAAAAGGAGAATGCCCTCAAAGAAGAAATCATCAGATTAGAAGATCAGTTGGAATGTGCCTCTAGAATTCGACAAATGCTGCTAGCACTGAATAAAGAGCAAGAAAACGAGATCCTCAAACTAAGGCATCAGCTGGATGAAGGAAGGAAAGCTAAAGAGACCTTGAAGAAGCAATGTCTGGAAAAAGAAGAACAACATCAAGTTGAGGTAAAAATCTTGAAAAGTAAATTAGAAGAAAAAGATAATCTATTACGATTTCAAGATAGTACTAAGATCTTGGATGATATTTTTAGTAGTCAAAGGTCCCCTGCGATCAAAACTGGTCTTGTTTTTCATGAGTCTATTTAAGGTGAATCTGGTTCACAAAGTAAGACAAGAATCTCTAATGCAAAATTTGAAAGGCTCTACAAGGAGATGAAAGGACAACCCCATCAACAATCAAGGAAAGAGACTCCTCAAAGAAAATCTTTTATTCCTCCCATGAATAATGTTGAATGCTATGTATGTCATAATCTTGGACATGTTGCAGCCATATGTAGAAGAAGAAGGTTTCAAGACCATCATGCAGAAAGATCATCGCATTCAAGGTACTTTAATGGATGTTGCTTTTCTTGCAATATGTTTGGCCACAAAGCTGCTGATTGCTATAGGAGGAATATGAAACATGTAAGATGCTGTGCATGTAACAAGTATGGACATAGAGATTGCAGGAACAAAGCTCATGATAAAAGGAAATCATCAACATGCTTGAAGATATGGAAGAAGAAGGAAGTTCAGTCAGAAAGATGTGGCACAGCACAAGGTACTCAGCACAGCACAGACATAACAGACTCAGGGGGAGCTGAAAGTGTAAAACTTCAGTGTTCTAATTCTCATACGCAAGTTTCATGAAGGAAAGCCGCGTATATACGCGAGTTTCACACTGCAAAGTCGCGTATATGTCAGTTTGTGAAAAAAGCAGTGGGGACAGACTTAGAAAAGGGGTCTGATATGATCCAGTCCAGTATATGCTCTTTTGGTTAACAGTTACAGTCTGCTGAGGATGTCTGGAAATGTCTTGATACTTATGGCACAGGCTCAGGGGGAGCATATACTTCAAATAATGCATTGTTGGCATTATGGTTAGAAGTTGTTGAAGATAAATGATACATCTTGCTGTTTGATCAAAGGAATGGTATTGCAGGCTGATGCTTATGGTACAGATCATGATGCTACTGGTGGTTTTCATAAGTCTTGGTCTAGATATTTCATCACTATGTCATGTATCTCTTTTGTGATATCTATCTTATGATTTCAAGGTCATGTAGCGGCCTATGTTGGTTTCCCCACTATGCCTGGGATGAATGATGTAATGTTCATGTCTTATCATGAGTAAACTCTCAATGTATCTCCACATGGTTAGGTGGATGAGTCAATATTGGTATATCCCCACTAGGTTGGGTGATGAATGTATGTATTGAGTCGTTTTGTGATAGGAAGGTCTTCTATGATGTATAAGCCTTTGTTCTTCTTGAAGAACATCTTTTGCAGATCTTACCTACAGTCAAGGGGAGCATGAACAGCACAATTCAGCAAGAGCAAGATGGATAGATTGGTACACTTTGGCATACACAAAGGGGGAGCACATTTGGAGATTTCAGCAGGTACTCAGGGGGAGTATGGACAGCAGAAGATATACCAAAGAAGAGAATATCTTGGTCCGCCCTTTTCCCTTGATGTCAAAGGGGGAGAGTGACTTGGTGTGGTGGTTGCCATCAAGTCCAAAGGGGGAGATTGTTGGCATTATGATACAAGTGTTGTCCTTGATGGCAACTCACTCAGAGACAGGTGCAAGTGATGGCAACTTAATCAGAGGACAGATCTTAGTACAACAGGCCAAGAAAGTTCACACACGCAGGTTCATTAAGCCCAAGTCGCGTATACACGCTGGTTCACTATATACCAAGTCGCGTGTACGCAGGTTCGCAATATACCAAGTAGGGTATACACGCAGTTTCATGAACGGAAAAGAGCGTACATGTCGGAAAGCGTACTTTTGGTCCGTGATAGTTAGTCCTTGGAATTTGTGCCTGTGGTTTTGGACCATGGAGTCTCGACAGACGTGTTGATCCCTAGTATTGAGTTGATGGTATTGGGTTACTATGGTTTTGGACCGTGGTATTGTGAAGGGCCTAAAGCTATATAAGGAGAAAGATCATTAGGCCAGAAGAGGTAATGAGTGTGTGTGAGTGATGAAGATCTGAGGAAGTGTGAGATCCAAATGCTGGTTATGGGTTGGTGATCTGAACCAAGGTTTCACTCACGTGGAGGATGATGGAACGAGATCTCAAGGCTTGGAATAATTATCTTCATATGGTTTGACTGTGGATAGACTAGATCTACTGACGCATGTTTATTATTATTATGATCTGGGTATGTTTTGATGTCTGAGATAGCTGCGGAGTTTTAAGCTTGAATTTGCAGATCTGTACGCAGGTTGGTTTTGGTAAAAGAGCGTATACACGCAGGTTGGGTTCATCCAAGTAGCGTATACAATGTGAAGTATGATATTTGAATATGGAGTTGGATCTGGTTGTTGTTATGATGTTGTTGACAAGGTTTCAGTGATTCAGTATTGGGTGTTTCAGTGATTGATGATGCAGGTTGTACTACAATGGTGATTGTCTTATGGATCCAGTATGAAAATGTATGAAACGTGGTCCCGGAAGATCGTAGGCCGGCACCTACATACTGGTAAACATATCAGCCAGTACAAGAGCCAGGGGGTTGTAGCTCCCTTCCAGTAGCAGCTGGAAAACGAGTAAAGGTTGGAGCATTCTGTAGGTAGGCACCTACGTACTAGTAAATGGATCGGCTAGTACAAGAGCTATGAGGGTTGTAGCCCTCTGCAGGTTGTAGCCTGCGTACTGGTAAAGGACTGCACCAGTACATTGTAAAAGAAGTTTCTTATTAAAGGAAGATAGAAACAAATTGTAGCAGGTGGTTTTCACCCACATTGGGTTTCCACCTTATATCATGGTGTTCATGTGTGTGGCTTTTGTGTGATGATCTGTTCTGTTATACTGCACCTGTTTACTGTTAAAATGGTTAATAATGTTCTGATGCATTTACTGAAGATAAGCTAACTGAATCATAAGATTTCTAAATATACGCTAGTTGCTTTAGACACAGTAGCATGTACACGCGGGTTCACTTAACTGAAGTTGCATATATGTTTCTGAGCATGAAATTTGTAAAGGTTTTACTGATCTGATAATACTGATTCACCCCCCCCCTCTCAGTATTATTTCCAACAGGCAGTTGGTAAATATCTCCTCCAGCTAACATGTGAAGGGTATCTAAGAGGTCTTCAGGGACTCCTCGGAGCAGGACCAACTTGAGGGATTCAGGGTCAAGTGTGCACCTGGCCCGTTTATAGCTAAGTTGGAACCTTTCCTCATAATCCTCTAAGGACTCATCATTTCCCATAGTCATCCGAAACATTTCTCCCTTGGTTTCCTTGGACCTACAGTAGTCCCGGTGTTAGCTACCTATACCAATAGGTTTCATTTTTCATGATTGACATGGGAAGTGCCAATATGATCTACTTTGGGGATACAAAGATCTCATATTCTGATGGAAGACACACATTTACATTTGGTTGATGCTGCCCTATCTCCCAATGGGTGATCCAACAGCTTAAGCTGGGTCAGGCCATGTTTCAATTTTTGTTATAGATTAGAGAAAGAAGTCTGTCCAAACAATTCAATCTTGGCAGACAAAGTAGTTAGGTAGAGAAAGAAGGTTCCCAACTGTTTAATTTGGGGCCTTGGAGGCAATAACGATACCCTTAGATAGAAAATCAAAAGAAAAGCCAAAGGAAAAGGAAAGGCACCTAAGGGTTTGCATGTCCAAGTGCACCCTCCTTGAAGTAACAAAAAATGCTAGGAAATAGGCAGGGTAGGCAGTGGAATGTTGCAGAAAGCTAAATCCAAGTGCATCACTTGGAGTAAATCAAAGTGGCCATCAGCAGAAAAGGCAAGAACAGTGGCCTAAGTGGCAAAGTGCTAAAGTCATCACTAACTTCCCCCATTCCCTTCAAAGTTTCTTACTAACCTCCCATGAGGACTGCAGGATCTGCCTGACCAGTCCTCCTTGTGCTATTCATTTATACAAATTTGATGTCATAAATGACTTCTTTCTTTGAAAAGAAGCCACATTTCTTGTGTAAAAATTCTTTTCATTTTGATCTACTCCATGACTAAGTTTGATTCCCAAAAAAGCTTAGTAAACACCATTTCCCATTCTCATTCCCCACAGTACTAACTACTGACTGTATCTACACTAAATCCCTTATGTTTTCCCTTCCCCCTACTATTATAACACCATGGTGTATAAACCCCTAAACATGTATAATATCCCCCCTTGTTAGCACTATAGCTAAATAAATTTGTTTAAGGGAGACATTAGTCCACCAGGGACTATGGTCAACCCTGTCATGGGATTACTCTAGCCTCTGGTTAGAGTAATAACCTCCCCCTAATCCATCATCTCCCCTCTTTTCCTAAAGAATTTCATCAAAGAGCCCCTTTCCCTTCACTCAAACCTAACCATAACCCTTATTCCCCCAACAGACTAATACAAAACCCACCGAAATCCCAATACCTAAAGTCCCGCGTCCCAAATATTAAAATGAATATTTTAATATGCGGGCGGGTCCCCCCCAACATGCACGAACGGTCGGAAACTCCCGCCAGCCATTCATCTTCCGCCGCCCCAGATCTAACGGTGGGCGGTCAATACCAGATCCCGACCCGTCGCCCTTTAACGTCCGGGGAATGGCAGTATTGGGGGCCGTACCCAGGACGCGTGGCAAGCGGCGGGGTTGTTCGGGGCCCCCTTCCCCGATACCGCCTTTGTGCAAAGGTGGTGTGGGGAGACCGCTTACCACCTCCCCGTTACCACCTCCCCTGCTACGTCAACTAAACGTCACCATGATGTTGCGCGACCTCCGCCCACCCCGCACCGCGTGGCCCTCCACGTAGCCCTGCCACTGTTCTCTGCCCGCCACCATGTCCGTCCACGCTGGCCTCCAGCTCAGCATCCACATCACCCTCCGTACCCCGGGCCCGCCATGATGTCATGATGACGTCATCGGCGGAAAGGCGCCAATGACCCTTTTGGCCCGAATCCGTCGTTAAAAAGCGCGGTTTTAGCCGTTTTATGTCATTTTCGAGTGTAAAGGACAGATTTGTTGTCGTCGTTTCATCGCCGGGTCGCCTCCAACCTCCAAATTTGAATTTGCAACCGTCAGAACTCGTCAACTCGGCTACTTTGAGCTTTCACTGTTCAGCCCGCAGGCTTTCCAAGCTATTTTATCCAGGTATTCATCGCAAGTTCCTTGTTTCGTCCCTATGCTTGCCATTACTCTGCAAATTCTCCAATAAGCATCGGTCAAATCCTAAATAACACACTGTCTACTACTTAATTTGAAATTAAATCAACCCACATTGCCCCAGCTCCATGAATTTGACATTCAAACGATAATTCACGGCTCGAAAATTACAAATTCAGCCCCGAGTTACTCGGCATTGTTCCCTTTTGCCGGGTGGAGGCCCAAGTCGGCATATCACCAAATTGAAGCCCGCACACCCTCTGCAATCATCCTCATCAATTCACAATCCCTATGAAATTACCAAAAACTGTTATAGACATTTTTGTGCCTTACAGCATTGAGCATGAAATGTCCATAATCTAAGGGATCCAAAGTCCCTAAACATGTTGTTCCTACCCATAGAGGAACAAGGCTAACAAACCACAGCAATTCACAGAAGTTCTCCACCAGAAACCGCTTAAAAACAAGTCAATTCAGGATCATTTCAGTGGCTACACTAGCTGTTTGCGCTGAATGTCAAAGCCAACACTGGCTACCTGCGTTGAATGTCAACTGGAACACTGGCTACCTGCGCTGAACGAGAGTGGACATGTGGCAGGCTCATTTCTCAAGGTGTCAAAACCCGGGAAGCTTCCAAAATGACACTTGCCTCAGGGAATTCGACTGGTGATGAGTAAGAGGTTCCAAATCTCCAAGTGGAAGCAAGAACCTCCAAGTGGACTCAAGAACTGACAGAGGGAGAGGACACTAGTCAGATCTCAAGCTGACTCATCCTCTCTCCAAACATCTATATATGGATCTCTCCTCCATGAGATCCAGAGGCTGGAATTTTGTTATTGCAAATAATTGCTGTTGGTTTGAGATTGGAATCATTGGGTGCTTAATGCTTTGAAGTGGGTGAAGATAGGAATTCCATTTGTTGGGAAGGAGATGCTGGATTGGAGCCCTCTAGGTTGTATCTCTTCCTGAACCTTGTTATTCATCAATAAAGCTATCTTGGTTTCTCCTATATGCTAATGTATTTTTGATGTATGAATGCATTAGTATGTTTAGTTTATTTCTAATCCTAAACTAGTTATGAATGTGAATATCTGTCTTTGTGTAGTGTTCTTCTCTTGTCGCAAGTAGTTGTTCTCTTGTCGCAAGTAGTTGTTCTCTTGTGATCTTGCAGGAAGTTGAAGCTGGATAAGCAAGAAGGCAAGTAGCTGTGAACTCCCAAAGAGAAGAGAGACCGGATCGAGGGACAAACGGAAGACACCGGTAAGTCTATTGATCTCTCTAATTTCACATTTCATAAAGGAAGAAACAAGAATAGCTGTACTCGTTTGTTGCTAAGGCACTGTCACACCTTAGGTGGATAGGATCATCCTGCATAGGCATTTTTCCCCACAACAAAAATAGCAGAGACAAGTCTGCCAAGCCTGCTTATTCCACTTTGAAGATAATTTCAAGAATTATCTATAGTGAGCCAGTCACTTAAGCTTTGAGGAACCTTGCAAACCATTGCACTCACCTGGTTCAAATTCAGACTACACAATGGCTGCTCCTACACCCACAACCCTCAGTGTTGCTCCTATAAATGCACCAAATAAAGACCTAGAGTCCTTGCCTCTTGCTGACAGGGACTACCTCATCGAAGACTTTGTGGGTAACAGGGACTTTTTGCAGACCTTCAGGCAATTAAGAGATGACTACCTGAATGGCCAGGATACATATGGGATATGGGAGTCAAATCTGCCATACTACCGTCTCCCCTCTGTCAATGTTTTTCCTGAGATTATTCGCCTATGTGCTGAAAATTATGATGTGCAGCACAGAGCTATTAAGTCTCCATCTGGGAGCATCATCTTTCACATTAATCTTGAAACCATCAATAAGATGCTCCACTTTGATCAAACTGAGCTGTTGTTCCCTTTTTCCATGAATTATCTGTTGGACACTGGTGCCAAGATGACCAGTGAGGATATTTAGAAGATCACCAGGACATTTATGAAACCTGAATGCCAGCCCACAGGGCCACCTCCCTACTTGGGTGTCTATTTTACTGAGGTAGGCAGACTATTGCTGGACATGATTGCTTATGTGTTGGGATATAGAACCAGTGAGCATGTGGATGAAACAATGCTGGTATTGTTAGCTGCTTACAGCCCAGGCCAACCCCCTGCCCGCAAATATAACTTTTCCAAGTTCATAGCTAACAAGATTCATGATCAGTTGTGCAAAGTAGACAGACAGGGCGTCTTCAAGTACTCATCCTATATCTACCACCTTTTCATGTACTATCAGTCCGAGGTTTTTCCATGCTACATAAAAAAAGCTGGATTATAAAGGGGAAAGAAGATCTGTTATCTTCTGGACATCTGTCTTTCACGAAGTCCAAAATTCCCCCTATTCCTATTGTGAATTTATTGACCAATTTGTATACCCTGTCTCTTGCTTATTGATGAGGTCCCCTCCTCCCAGAATATCAATTGAAATACAGAAAGTCCTGCAGCTCTCCAAGAATTACAAAATAGGTGATTGGTACCTATATGAGGATCATACAGTCATCAGAGTCTATGGCTGTGAGCTCTGTCCATACAGGCTCCCAAAATATGTGCCTATGAGGATATTTGCCTTGGAGTATTATAGGCAGTTAATTCACTCTGACCTCACTCACTTTCACAGCTCCAAAAAGAAAGCCCATCTCAAGTTCAAGCACCACTTGGGCCCCTTCATCATGAATAAAAAAGAAGGATGGGAAGATGCTGACCTAATCCTCAAAGACAAATACAAGCTATCACACAGTTTCTGGTGGGTCCCTTACGACCCTGAAGGCTTCATTACTGCTAGAAGAGTCAAGTACAGGCTACTAGGTTATAAGCATTGCAAATATCCACACATTGAAAAATTGCCATCCAGCAAGAATGGCAGCAGGATAATTTAATTGAAAAATTAACTGAAGAAGAGATAATGCAAAAGAATGTCAAGGAATTGGAAAAGACTCTTGACCTAGATTCTGTGCAGCAGGTACCCTTCAAACGACCGCACTCAGCAGGAGAAGGGACCTCGGCCTCAAGAACTGCACCAGCCACACAGGCACCTTCTACAGCAGCACCAGTTACAGACAAAGGGAAAGGAATAATGGGTGCTGAAGAAGAAACTGTGAAAGAAAAGCCTACCCCTTCAAGTGAGCAACAACAAGAGCAGCAACAAGGGCAGCAACCAGAGCAGCAACAAGAGCAGACTCCCCCTCCACAAACTGAGCCACCAACAGCTCCAATTTTGCAGACCCCAGCACAGGAGGAGAGGGGTACGAAAAGAGACAGAGAAGAGTCCACTCCTGCTAGTGGATCCTCCCAACAACCCCAGACCAAAAGGCAAAGGGCTGACTCCCCAGAGGTAGAAGACATCACTGAAGAAGTCCTTGACAGTTCAAGGAAAGACAGGGAGGGCAGCCAACATACAGGTACAAGCTCCTTTCAGCAGGAGCAGGGATTACAACTTGGTTTGGAGGTGTCCTCCTCCTCTCAGCAGAGCAAGAAGCCCAAAAGCACTAAGGCTTCTTTCAAGCAAATAAAGGCACAGAATGACTTGTTGAGGGTGGAAGTCTATAAACAATTCCTAAATGCAACACCAGCCCAAAAAGAAAGGCTAATGTCTGTATATGACATTCAAGAGGAGAAAATGATCCTCAGCCATTTCAAACCTACAGTGCCCCATCCAAAATCAGCGGCAGATTATGTGAAGACAAGGGTGGAGGTCCTAGCCAAAGACATCCATCCCATGGACCAAATTGAACTCCACAAGCAAACTGGAGAGATGGTCTATGCAACCTTGGTGGACAGGGCAACCATGGCCCATGAACTAAAAGAGTCACTAAAAAATACCAACATTCAGTTGGATTTTGAAAGAATGTCCTCCCTAGCCAAAGACAACAGAATAAAATCACTTGAGGACATTATTATCGACTTGGGACATGATCCTAAGGATCCAAAGGGTGTAAGGGCCCTTATGAAGAAAAAGAAGGATGACCTCAATGCATTAAAAAAGAGGTTAAAGCTGATGCCCACAGAGCACCCTCAAACAGCAGAGTTACAAAAGGAAAAGCAGGTCGATGAGCAACTGGACCTCATAATGCAGCTAAACCAGAAGGTCCTCGATTTGGAGAAAGAGCTTGAAGGGGCATTACAAGATAAACAGGGAGAATTCACATCCCAAGCTCCTCCAACTACTTCAACCACTGCAACAACTACAGAGGCAGCAGTGGCTCCCACAACAGAAGCAGCAACAACAACAACAGCTCCAGATTCCAGCACAAGCGTGGAAGAATTGACTAAGGCCGTTAAAGAAATGGAGCTCCAGGCAAATGAAATAAAACAGGCCAAGGAAAAATTGGCAGAATTAGATGCCAAATATGATAAATAAAAAATAACTGTGGCAGAACAAGGCAGAGAAATAAAGGCCCTAAAGGAAAGGATAAAGGCCTTGGAGAAAAAGCTGAATCTGGAAAGCACCATGGCTGAAATAAAAAGGATTCTATGGGCCAAAATTGACCAATCCATCACTAAGCAATGGAAGTCAATTAAAACTATACATGAGCAAATGGATTTAATTGGCCAGGCACAGACAGAGATTCAGAGGGCCAAGACAGCGCTGGGAAACAGGCCTGACCAGGCCAATAGAATGATAGACTTTTTGAACAGACAAGAAAAGGAGGAACTGGCAGCCATTGGCATAGTCAACAGAACAGAGGCTGTCCTCACAGCTAAAAAGGTAATCACTCTCAGGAATTATGTACAAACTGTGGAGAGGAAGTGCTATGAAATACAGGCTGAGGTGGATGAGTACCAACTCAAAATGGCAGCACTGCAAGCAAAAGGACTGCCCAGCCTACTAAGCGGTGCAGGAAGACTGATCTCCAGAGAGCAGTATACCAACAGGATGGCAACTTATATTGAAAATCAAATCACTGCATCTGGCAGTACTTCTGAGGAAACAGGGCCTCCAACAGGACAGAGCCTATACAATAAACTTGAAGGCCTGTTTTTTATTGAAAATGAGGTAAAGCACCTTTTTGAAATTCCTCCAAATTTTTACAGATATACAGAGGCCGATGAAACTTTAGTAAAAATTCGAAGACATCAGTTGCCCAAGGAGGATTGGTGGCAGGCAATGCTTCAAATTCTGCCACGATAGCTCCAGTTGTTCGGTCATTGCCAGCTCCAACTCACTAGAAGACAAACAGCAGAATAAAGTTAGCATTTAAGGCAGCTGAAAGGTGACTCAGCACATGGAGAACGACAGCTAGCCCAAAGGATAAGAAAATACGCAAATTTTGGACAGCGTACCCTCAGCCGACTCCAACAGCCACCAAGTCAACAGTTTCTGACTATTTTGGACAGCTAAAGCACTGAAGAGTTATTACAGCATTAACTTTCTCAGCTACAAGGCTCCAGGAGTTGGCATAACATTAATGAGCCATTAACTCATTTCTTTGATATTTTTCTCATGTAAATTTTGTATATATACCCCCCTTAGCAACGCATGAGGGGTTGGTGATTTTCACTCTGAGGCAAATGTATTGTACACTTTCAGATTATCTAATACAAAGGGCTGGACCAGCTCAGTGATTTCCTGAAAATTTGATGTCTTGCTGATGACATGCGTGCTGTTGCAGAATTCTTGTGCTGTCTGATGGAATAATAAGTTTTTCTTAATCTCTGTTTTGTCTTCTTATGTTATTAAATCATGCTCATGTTTCACTAATCTAGCAATAGAGAAAAGGGATAGTGCAGGATATGTTTGGTTACACCCTGTGCTCAATCTTTTATTGTTGTAAATGTTTTCTTCAGAATTAACTATGGACATGAATTCTTAAATGCTCATGTTTTTCATTAATTCTATAAATATGAATGTTATCTAGAAATTCTTCACTGCTTCTAAATAATATTCTCACTTCTTTTGCATATCAGTTTATTGGAAGATTCTTAACTGCCTTTCATGAACTGGATACATCACACTTAATCACAATTTCAAAGCGTTGTTTCTCAGACACTTATCCAGCTCTGCAGCATCACTACTGTATCAACACAGCACACCAAACAACTAAAGGACCACTGACTCCATGCCCAATGGCCTAGAACATTCTAGTGAGCACATATATATCTTGACTGAAATCATCATCCAACCAAGTCCAAAAACAAACCTTGAGCATCATAGCTAGCCTAAAAATTCTACACAAACAAAGCTAAAGCATAAAGAGAGAGCCCTCTCTGGTCATAGGTAGGCTAGAACCTGTGACCCAAAGATTGGTTAGTGGTTACCTCGGCCGTATTCCCTTGGGAGTCAAAGGGAACAACCTGAGTGTTAACATAATTGGCGACTCCACTGGGGAACTCCTCAGGATTTTCTAATTTCTGTATATTTCTTAAAGCTGCTTCAGTCAATCTTCATGCTAGCTTTAAGATATACACAGCCATTCCAAAATCTTGTCTGGCCCTTGTAGACACAAAAATATTCCAAAAACATACTCAAAAACAAGTTCAGAAGCTGGCTCCCAAGAAGAATCCGCGATATACAAGGTCAAATCCTGACCCCAATCCACCAACTGTTTTTGAAAATCCTAATACAATCCCCAAAATCATTAGGAAGCAGCAAGGACAGGAAACTCTTGCTGATTTGAGTCCTGAGACAGCTTACCCAAAACCTGTTCCAACTCCAATCAAGGTTCTATTTAGGTCTACCCCTGATTCCCCCAGTTCACCATCTACATCTCAAAGCCCTCCTTTCACACCTCCATCCACTGCACATATTCCCTTGACCAACACTCTAGTTTCTACCGTTCCCATTACCCCTGTTGTACCAGTCGTTCATGTTATCCCAGTTATCCCTGTCAATCCTATAAATCCTGCAAATATGGCTAATAGATATGCACCCCTGCAGTTGCCTGCTAATGCTGCAGCTCTACCTCAGGACTACCAATCCAAGATCTCATATTTTGACTCCACTGGCCCTTTCACAGCAATTCAGCATGCCAAAAGGATGCAAGACCATTTTGAGAACTATGAAATAGATGATGACAGTGTGAGAATGAGAATCTTTGTTCAGAGCCTAACAGGGGATGTAAGAACTTGGTTTAGATCACTGGCTGTAAATACCATCACAACCCCTGATGAGCTTTATCAAGCCTTTACTAACAGATGGGAGAAAAAGAAAGATCCCCTGCACATACTTGGTGAATATGATACAATCAAACGAGGTCCTCAAGAGACCGTTTTGGAGTATTGTGCAAGATTCAACAATGTATATAACGCAATACCACAGAATTTAAGACCTCCTCCCGATTTAGCCTTGTACAAATTTCCTGATGGTTTTGACCCTGATATGGCATATCAGTTGAAGGAAAGAGCCCCTGAAACCCTTGAAGATGCCCAAAAGGTTGCTGTCACAGTAGAGGCTAACCTGATTGCCAAAAGAAACAGGGCAAGATTGGAAAAGAGAACCACTTTCAAAGAAGAACCCTCAGCCTTTGATCAAAAACTGGATGCAATACTCACTGGTATGAAGAGATTGGGTGATAGAGTAGAATCAGTTGAAAGAAAGTCATCATGGGAAGCACCACAAAATAACCCTATCAGGAATCCCAATTTTAGGAGAAATCAAAACCCAAACGTTGGCAAGGCCGGTTCTGATCCAGACATAAGACCTCCTTTCCAGGAAAACTATACTGAGGCATCCACTTCGAATGAGCAAACAGATGACACCCACATTAACCTGATGGGCCTGAATGATGAGCAGCAAGTTTTTCTGAGTCAAGAGGATCATAAGGATGATGACATTCAGCAATTCCAAACCAGGTCAGGTGAGTCATTTGACTTTAAACAAGGCTATGACACAGCTGTTTATGAAGTTCATAAGCAATATAAGCTAAGAAGCAGAACTATAAATGTAACACAGCCTGAAAAAACAAAGGATAGCCAGCAGCCCAAAAGAGCCATAGTCACAGAACCAAATGACACAACTGATTCAGTTACAAATGAAATAACCGTTCAAGAAGTCACTGAACCATTGCCTTCAAAACAACAGCCTATGGCTACATCACCCTTGCAGCCCAATCCAAGTAACACTTCTCAAGAGATGAGTAAGAAGGACAAGCCTCAAGATCAAGATAAGAATCAAGAAGAAAACCTAGTGAACAAGGAAAAGGCTGTCACCCACAACACCAAGATCCAATCTGAAAGACCCTTTGACTTAGAAGCTGAAATTGGCAAATTGAAGGTAGCTATTCCTCTCTCAGAACTAGCCAAGAATGACATTTATAAACAACAAATCAAGAAGTCCCTACAACTTACTCGTAATAAAGATAATGTCAATGTGTTGGATGACACCCCAGAATTGCTTTTCGGTCCAGAGGTTGATGGAAAGACAGCAGTTACAGGGATCTTACCTTTCTATGTCAGCCTGCATGTTCATGATAAGATACTACACAATGCAATGTTTGACTCAGGTGCCTCTCACAACCTGATGCCTAAATCAGTCATGGAGAGATTGAATCTAGATATTACAAGACCATATAAGGACCTATTCTCATTTGACTCCAGCCAAGTTAAGTGTTTAGGCTTAATAAAAGACTTATGTGTGTCCCTTGTTCAGTACCCAAATAAAACAATTCTAATGGATGTTGTAGTTGCTGATATCCCACCCAAATATGGGATGCTCTTATCAAGATCATGGGGGGCTAAACTCCAAGGTTCCCTACAATTAGACATGTCATATGCCACCATCTCAGTCTTTGGTCAACCCAAGAGGTTATATAGAGAGTCACTTATGAAATACATGGTCAGCAGTGAAGAAAAACCTCAAAACTTTCCCATATATGCTGTCCATTCTGACATAGACTCCTATATTCTCTTCAATGATAATACAGGTCCCACAAATGATGAAGAAAACCAAACACTCAAACAAGATCAGCATATAAATGAAGAAACTGCTGTTCAAGAAATAATGATTGAGAAATCAATTAACAAAGCAGTTCAAGAAGGAAAACCAAATGTAAGCCAAGATTTCAAGTTGTTGATGCTAACTCCCATAACAGTTGACAATTCTTCCCTAAAACAAGATATCCTATGGTTCCTTGAATTTGATGGGTCAGTCAACAAGTTAGGGGCAGGAGCAGGGGTTTGGATACATAATAAACAAAATAGTCATGCAGAAGGCCGAGCCTATAGGTTAAACTTCAGGTGCACCAACAATATGGCAGAATATGAAGCTCTCTTACTAGGCCTCAAGCTAGTAAAATCCTTACAAGCCATAAAAGTTTCAATCCTAGGAGACTCAGACCTAGTTATCCAACAAGTAAAGGGTAATTTTGTCACCAATGACAAAAGACTGAGATCTTATAGATCTGCTGCTGCTGAACTACTACAGTCCTTCACTGAATTTCAAATTACCAAAATTCCTAGAACCCATAACCTGCATGCTCATAGTTTGGCTACATTTGCAAGCACTTGTAAACTTCCTTTTGAACCCCAGCATTGCTTTACAGCCGAGGTAAAACACAGACCTTCTGTCCCAAACAATGTCAACGACTGGCAAGTGTTTGAGGATGATACCCATATAAATCAATTTTTGACTTTGCAGCAAGAATTTTCAGGGCTAAACATTGATATGGAGGCTGCAAGTGATTCACAAACACCAGGGGAACAGCACCAAACAAGTATTTCGCCCAAAACAGCAAACCAAATGTTACATCCAACCATTTTTAACAAAGAAAATCTACAAGAACTTAAACAAATCAGTTGTGAGGAGATAGCTGATAATGAAGCTGAAATTATACAACTGAAAGACAACTTCCTCCCAACAGGCCTTACTCCCTTGGAAGACATTTTCGACTCAAATGATATTCTCAGGAAGCCAAAATTGCAGCCCCTCAATACTACCATAGAAGAGTGTAACATTGGAACTGCAGAACAACCCAAGATAATTAAATTGTCTGCATCTTTACCACCTGATCAGAAGCCTAAATACATTGACCTCTTTAAAGAATTCCAAGATGTCTTTGCATGGAGTTATGAGGATTTAAAATCCTATGACACCTCTGTTATTCAACACACTATCCCTCTCAAGCCAAATCAAAAACCCTTTAAGCAAAAATTGAGGAGAATCAATCCTATGCTTCTCCCAGCAATGGAGCAAGAGGTACAAAAAATGTTTAAGGCTGGCATCATAGCACCAATCAGATTTTCTGATTGGGTTTCAAACTTGGTTCCTACCAGAAAGAAAACTGGTGAAATAAGGCTTTGTGTTGATCTAAGGAACTTGAATCAAGTGTCCTTGAAAGATAATTACCCCTTACCCAAGATGGATCACATCTTGCAAAGAGTAGTGGGGGCCTCAAGAATTTCTTTACTTGATGGATTCTCAGGTTTCAACCAGATCCTAGTTCACCCTGATGATCAGGACAAAACAACATTTACAACCCCATGGGGAACCTTCAAATATGTAAAAATGCCTTTTGGATTGAAGAATGCAGGGGCTACATTTCAAAGAGCAATGGATATTGCTTTTGCTAAAGAGATTCATGACTTCCTTGTCATTTATTTAGATGATCTCACACCTTTCTCAAAATCTGACCAAGAACATTTGAAACATCTAAGGCAAATATTCATAACCTGTAGGAAGTATGGAATTTCTTTAAATCCCAAGAAATCCCTGTTTGGTTTAGAAGAAGGTAAGCTGTTAGGTCACATCATTTCAAAGGATGGCATTAGAATTGACCCAGATAGGATACAGGCTATCTTGCAAATGCCCCACCCTAGAAACATCAAAGAATTACAAGCCTTCTTGGGAAAGATTAACTTTTTAAGGAGGTTTATCCCAAACTTAGCAGAATTGATCAGATTACTGAATAACATGCTAAAGAAGGATTCAAAAGTAAAATGGACGGTAGAAGCAAATCAAGCTTTTGAAGGTATAAAATTGGCCCTTACCCAAGCTCCAGTCTTAACAAATCCTCAATTTGATAGAGAATTCATCATTTTCTCTTTTGCCTCCCAGCATACCATTGTTGTTGTCTTATTACAGAAAGATGACCAAGGAAATGAGAAACCCATTGCTTTCTTTAGTAGAGCTCTTAGAGATGCACCTCTGAAATATCAAATCATGGAGAAGCAAGCTTATGCTTTGGTCAAAGCCATCAAAGACTTTAGGATTTACATCCTATATTCCCATGTTATAGCTTATGTACCAAGTCCCATTGTGAAAGACATACTTACTCAAGAGAACTTAGAGGGCAGAAGAGGAAAATGGATTGCCAACATCTTGGAATTTGATATTGAAATAAAACCTACAAAACTGATAAAAGGGCAAGGTTTGGCCAAACTAATGACAGAAGCAAACTTTCAAGCCTTAGACATTAACCAACTGGACAGTGAACCGGAGCTGGCGACTCCAAAGATCAACGTAGCCTTTGAACAATCCCCTTGGTATTCTGATATATGTTATGTGTTACAAAACCTGTGTGCTCCCCCAGGATTGTCCAGAACTAAATGTAGGTTCCTAAAAATGAAAGCTTCAAAATTTTGTGTCATGGGTGGCAATTTACTTTGGAAAAACCATGAGGGTATATTGTTAAACTGCTTAATTGAGAGTGAGACTAACAAAATCATGGAAGAATTTCATGCAGGTGATTGTGGTGGACACTTGTATTGGAAGTCCACTGTGGATAAAATACTGAGGGCTGGTTACTATTGGCCCACCTTGTTCTCTGATGTTAAAAGGTTTTCTACCTCATGCCACAAATGTCAAATATTTGAGGGAAAGAGAAAGTTACTGCCACTCCCTTTAAGGCCTATTGCAACAGAGAGACCGTTTCAGCAATGGGGCTTGGATTTCATTGGGGAAATTCATCCCTCATCTTCAGGCCAACATAGATGGATCCTCACAGCCACAGACTACTTCACCAAATGGATTGAAGCCATCCCATGTAGACAGGCAAATGATTCAACAATCATTCAGTTTTTGGAGAATAACATATTGTCTAGATTTGGCTGCCCCAACAAGATAATAACAGACAATGCTGCTGCTTTTAGATCCAAGAAGATGGTGAACTTCTGCCACAAATTTCATATTACTTTGGGCCATTCCACTGCATACTACCCTCAAGGGAATGGCCTAGCTGAATCATCAAATAAAAGCCTTGTGAACATCATAAAGAAGGTGTTGGAAGAAAATAAGAAGAATTGGCATAAGAAGCTTGTGAATGCCTTATGGGCAGATAGACTAACAACCAAGAGGTCCATTGGGGTCAGCCCATATGAGTTAGTTTATGGATTAGAAGCCAAATTTCCTTCATCACTAGGGGTACCTGTCATGAAGTTACTCCAAGAAAGTCAAGCTGAGCCAAATGACATGCAGAGAAGGATCAATCAGATAATATGTCTGCAGCAAACCAGAGATCAAGTGTATAGCAGAGTTCAAATCCTACAAGAAAAGCTGAAGAAAGCCTTTGACAGAAGAACTAAGGCTGAAGATTTCTTCATAGGGGACAAAGTGCTTAAGTGGGATTCAAGAAGAGAAGACAAGGGTAAGCATGGCAAATTTGACTCCCTTTGGAGAGGGCCTTTTGTCATACAAGCACTACAGGGAAATAACACTTATTTTTTGGAAAATTTGGATGGCACTGACTTAGGTGAAGGTCCTGTAAACGGCAGGATGTTGAAGCACTATTTCGACTACTTTCCATGTATATAACAGAGTTTCCCCTTCTGTACATAATCAGCTGTATATATTTTCTTTCAGCACATAAATAGTTCAGTTTGAGAAGCTACTACAAATAAACAGGAAGGGGCTTTATATGCCAGAAATTCCACAGAGGTAATAGCCTCCAGTTTTGAAGTACAAAGAGAGAATTTTCAAATTTTGGTAAGAACAGATCAAGGGCCAAGGCATTCTGACCTGCTGTTCTTGGTCTTTCAAGAAGAAAAACCATCCCCAAGTGGAGCCACTGTTAGCTACCTATACCAATAGGTTTCATTTTTCATGATTGGCATGGGAAGTGCCAATATGATCTACTTTGGGGATGCAAAGATCTCATATTCTGATGGAAGACACACATTTACATTTGGTTGATGCTGCCCTATCTCCCAATGGGTGATCCAACAGCTTAAGCTGGGTCAGGCCATGTTTCAATTTTTGTTATAGATTAGAGAAAGAAGTCTGTCCAAACAGTTCAATCTTGGCAGACAAAGTAGTTAGGTAGAGAAAGAAGGTTCCCAACTGTTTAATCTGGGGCCTTGGAAGCAATAAGGATAGCCTTAGATAGAAAATCAAAAGAAAAGCCAAAGGAAAAGAAAAGGCACCTAAGGGTTTGCAAGTCCAAGTGCACCCTCCTTGAAGTAACAAAAAATGCTAGGAAATAGGCAGGGTAGGCAGTGGAATGTTGCAGAAAGCTAAATCCAAGGGCATCACTTGGAGTAAATCAAAGTGGCCATCAGCAGAAAAGGCAAGAACAGTGGCCTAAGTGGCAAAGTGCTAAAGTCATCACTAACTTCCCCCATTCCCTTCAAAGTTTCTTACTAACCTCCCATGAGGACTGCAGGATCTGCCTGACCAGTCCTCCTTGTGCTCTTCATTTATACAAATTTGATGTCATAAATGACTTCTTTCTTTGAAAAGAAGCCACATTTCTTGTGTAAAAATTCTTTTCATTTTGATCTACTCCCTGACTAAGTTTGATTCCCAAAAAAGCTTAGTAAACACCATTTCCCATTCTCATTCCCCCCAGTACTAACTACTGACTGTATCTACACTAAATCCCTTATGTTTTCCCTTCCCCCTACTATTATAACACCATGGTGTATAAACCCCTAAACATGTATAATATCCCCCTTGTTAGCACTATAGCTAAATAAATTTGTTTAAGGGAGACATTAGTCCACCAGGGACTATGGTCAACCCTGTCATGGGATTACTCTAGCCTCTGGTTAGAGTAATAACCTCCCCCTAATCCATCATCTCCCCTCTTTTCCTAAAGAATTTCATCAAAGAGCCCCTTTCCCTTCACTCAAACCTAACCATAACCCTTATTCCCCCAACAGACTAATACAAAACCCACCGAAATCCCAATACCTAAAGTCCCACGTCCCAAATATTAAAATGAATATTTTAATATGCGGGCGGGTCCCCCCCAACATGCACGAACGGTCGGAAACTCCCGCCAGCCGTTCATCTTCCGCCGCCCCAGATCTAACGGTGGGCGGTCAATATCAGATCCCGACCCGTCGCCCTTTAACGTCCGGGGAATGGCGGTATTGGGGGCCGTACCCAGGACGCGTGGCAAGCGGCGGGGTTGTTCGGGGCCCCCCTCCCCGATACCGCCTTTGCGCAAAGGTGGTGCGGGGAGACCGCTTACCACCTCCCCGTTACCACCTCCCCTGCTACGTCAACTACACGTCACCATGACGTTGCGCGACCTCCGCCCACCCCCGCACCGCGTGGCCCTCCACGTAGCCCTGCCACTGTTCTCCGCCCGCCACCATGTCCGTCCACGCTGGCCTCCAGCTCAGCGTCCACGTCACCCTCCGTACCCCGGGCCCGCCATGACGTCATGCTGACGTCATCGGCGGAAAGGCGCCAATGACCCTTTTGGCCCGAATTCGTCGTTAAAAAGCGCGGTTTTAGCCGTTTTATGTCATTTTCGAGTGTAAAGGATAGAGTTGTTGTCGCCGTTTCATCGCCGGGTCGCCTCCAACCTCCAAATTTGAATTTGCAACCGTCAGAACTCGTCAACTCGGCTACTTTGAGCTTTCACTGTTCAGCCCGCAGGCTTTCCAAGCTATTTTATCCAGGTATTCATCGCAAGTTCCTTGTTTCGTCCCTATGCATGCCATTACTCTGCAAATTCTCCAATAAGCATCGGTCAAATCCTAAATTACACACTGTCTACTACTTAATTTGAAATTAAATCAACCCACATTGCCCCAGCTCCATGAATTTGACATTCAAACGATAATTCACGGCTTGACAATTACAAATTTAGCCCCGAGTTGCTCGGCATTGTTCCCTTTTGCCGGGTGGAGGCCCAAGTCTGCATGTCACCAAATTGAAGCCCGCACACCCTCTGCAATCATCCTCATCAATTCACAATCCCTGTGAAATTACCAAAAAACAGCAGAGACAAGTCTGCCAAGCCTGCTTATTCCACTTTGAAGAAAATTTCAAGCATTATCTACAGTGAGCCAGTCACTTAAGCTTTGAGGAACCTTGCAAACCATTGCACTCACCTGGTTCAAATTCAGACTACACAATGGCTGCTCCTGCACCCACAGCCCTCAGTGTTGCTCCTATAAATGCACCAAATAAAGACCTGGAGTCCTTGCCTCTTGCTGACAGGGACTACCTCATCGAAGACTTTGTGGGTAACAGGGACTTTTTGCAGACCTTCAGGCAATTAAGAGATGACTACCTGAATGGCCAGGATACATATGGGATATGGGAGTCAAATCTGCCATACTACTGTCTCCCCTCTGTCAATGTTTTTCCTGAGATTATTCGCCTATGTGCTGAAAATTATGATGTGCAGCACAGAGCTATTAAGTCTCCATCTGGGAGCATCATCTTTCACATTAATCCTGAATCCATCAATAAGATGCTCCACTTTGATCAAACTGAGCTGTTGTTCCCTTTTTCCATGAATTATCTGCTGGACACTGGTGCCAAGATGACCAGTGAGGATATTCAGAAGATCACCAGGACATTTATGAGACCTGAATGCCAGCCCACAGGGCCACCTCCCTACTTGGATGTCTATTTTACTGAGGTAGGCAGACTATTGCTGGACATGATTGCTTATGTGTTGGGATACAGAACCAGTGAGCATGTGGATGAAACAATGCTGGTATTGTTAGCTGCTTACAGCCCAGGCCAACCCCCTGCCCACAAATATAACTTTGCCAAGTTCATAGCTAACAAGATTCATGATCAGTTGTGCAAAGTAGACAGACAGGGCATCTTCAAGTACTCATCCTATATCTACCACCTTTTCATGTACTATCAGTCCGAGGTTTTTCCATGCTACATCAAAAAGTTGGATTATAAAGGGGAAAGAAGATCTGTTATCTTCTGGACATCTGTCTTTCACGAAGTCCAAAATTCACCCTATTCCTATTGTGAATTTATTGACCAATTTGTATACCCTGTCTCTTGCTTATTGATGAGGTCCCCTCCTCCCAGAATATCAATTGAAATACAGAAAGTCCTGCAGCTCTCCAAGAATTACAAAATAGGTGATTGGTACCTATATGAGGATCATACAGTCATCAGAGTCTATGGCTGTGAGCTCTGTCCATACAGGCTCCCAAAATATGTGCCTATGAGGATATTTGCCTTGGAGTATTATAGGCAGTTAATTCACTCTGACCTCACTCACTTTCACAGCTCCAAAAAGAAAGCCCATCTCAAGTTCAAGCACCACTTGGGTCCCTTCATCATGAATAAAAAAGAAGGATGGGAAGATGCTGACCTAATCCTCAAAGACAAATACAAGCTATCACACAGTTTCCGGTGGGTCCCTTACGACCCTGAAGGCTTCATTACTGCTAGAAGAGTCAAGTACAGGCTACTAGGTTATAAGCATTGCAAATATCCACACATTGAAAAATATGCCAACCAGCAAGAATGGCAGCAGGATACTTTAATTGAAAAATTAATTGAAGAAGAGATAATGCAAAAGAATGTCAAGGAATTGGAAAAGACTCTTGACCTAGATTCTGTGCAGCAGGTACCCTTCAAACGACCGCACTCAGCAGGAGAAGGGACCTCGGCCTCAAGAACTGCACCAGCCACACAGGCACCTTCTACAGCAGCACCAGGTACAGATGAAGGGAAAGGAATAATGGGTGCTGAAGAAGAAACCGTGAAAGAAAAGCCTGCCCCTTCAAGTGAGCAGCAACAAGAGCAGCAACAAGGGCAGCAACCAGAGCAGCTACAAGAGCAGATTCCCCCTCCACAAACTGAGCCACCAACAGCTCCAATTTTGCAGACCCTAGCACAGGAGGAGAGGGGTACGAAAAGAGACAGAGAAGAGTCCACTCCTGCTAGTGGATCCCCCCAACAACCCCAGACCAAAAGGCAAAGGGCTGACTCCCCAGAGGTAGAAGACATCACTAAAGAAGTCCTTGACAGTTCAAGGAAAGACAGGGAGGGCAGCCAACATATAGGTACAAGCTCCTTTCAACACGAGCAGGGATTACAACTTGGTTTGGAGGTGTCCTCCTCCTCTCAGCAGAGCAAGAAGCCCAAAAGCACTAAGGCTTCTTTCAAGCAAATAAAGGCACAGAATGACTTGTTGAGGGTGGAAGTCTATAAACAATTCCTAAATGCAACACCAGCCCAAAAAGAAAGGCTAATGTCTGTATATGACATTTAAGAGGAGAAAATGATCCTCAGCCATTTCAAACCTACAGTGCCCCATCCAAAATCAGCGGCAGATTATGTGAAGACAAGGGTGGAGGTCCTAGCCAAAGACATCCATCCCATGGACCAAATTGAACTCCACAAGCAAACTGGAGAGATGGTCTATGCAACCTTGGTGGACAGGGCAACCATGGCCCATGAACTAAAAGAGTCACTAAAAAATACCAACATTCAGTTGGATTTTGAAAGAATGTCCTCCCTAGCCAAGGACAACAGAATAAAATCACTTGAGGACATTATTATTGACCTGGGACATGATCCTAAGGATCCAAAGGGTGTAAGGGCCCTTATGAAGAAAAAGGAGGATGACCTCAATGCATTAAAAAAGAGGTTAAAGCTGCTACCAACAGAGCACCCTCAAACAGTAGAGTTACAAAAGGAAAAGTAGGTCGATGAGCAACTGGACCTCATAATGCAACTAAACCAGAAGGTCCTCGATTTGGAGAAAGAGCTTGAAGGGGCATTACAAGATAAATAGGGAGAATCCACATCTCAAGCTCCTCCAACTACTTCAACCATTGCAACAACTATAGAGGCAGCAATGGCTCCCACAACAGAAGCAGCAGCAACAACAACAGCTCCAGATTCCAGCACAAGCGTGGAAGAATTGACTAAGGCCGTTAAAGAAATGGAGCTCGAGGCAAATGAAATAAAACAGGCCAAGGAAAAATTGGTAGAATTAGATGCCAAATATGATAAATCAAAAATAACTGTGGCAGAACAAGGCAGAGAAATAAAGGCCCTAAAGGAAAGGATAAAGGCCTTGGAGAAAGAGTTGAATCTGGAAAGCACCATGGCTGAAATAAAAAGGATTCTATGGGCCAAAATTGACCAATCCATCACTAAACAATGGAAGTCAATTAAAACTATACATGAGAAAATGGATTTAATTGGCCAGGCACAGACAGAGATTCAGAGGGCCAAGACAGCGCTGGGAAACAGGCCTGACCAGGCCAATAGAATAATAGACTTTTTGAACAGACAAGAAAAGAAGGAATTGGCAGCCATTGGCATAGTCAACAGAATAGAGGCTGTCCTCACAGCTAAAAAGGTAATCACTCTCAGGAATTATGTACAAACTGTGGAGAGGAAGTGCTATGAAATACAGGCTGAGGTGGATGAGTACCAACTCAAAATGGCAGCACTGCAAGCAAAAGGACTGCCCAGCCTACTAAGCGGTGCAGGAAGACTGATCTCCAGAGAGCAGTATACCAACAGGATGGCAACTTATATTGAAAATCAAATCACTGCATCTGGCAGTACTTCTGAGGAAACAGGGCCTCCAATAGGACAGAGCCTGTACAATAAACTTGAAGGCCTGTTTTTTATTGAAAATGAGGTAAAGCACCTTTTTGAAATTCCTCCAAATTTTTACAGATATAATGAGGCCGATGAAAATTTAGTAAACATTTGAAGACATCAGTTGCCCAAGGAGGATTGGTGGCAGGCAATGCTTCAAATTCTGCCACGATAGCTCCAGTTGTTCGGTCATTGCTAGGTCCAACTCACTAGAAGACAAACAGCAGAATAAAGTTAGCATTTAAGGCAGCTGAAAGGTGACTCAGCACATGGAGTACGACAGCTAGCCCAAAGGATAAGAAAATACGCAAATTTTGGACAGCGTACCCTCAGCCGACTCCAACAGCCACCAAGTCAACAGTTTCTGACTATTTTGGACAGCTAAAGCACTGAAGAGTTATTACAGCATTAACTCTCTCAGCTACAAGGCTCCAGGAGTTGGCATAACATTAATGAGCCATTAACTCATTTCTTTGATATTTTTCTCATGTAAATTTTGTATATATACCCCCCTTAGCAACGCATGAGGGGTTGGTGATTCTCACTCTGAGGCAAATGTATTGTACACTTTCAGATTATCTAATACAGAGGGCTGTACCAGCTCAGTGATTTCCTGAAAATTTGATGTCTTGATGATGACATGCATGCTGTTGCAGAATTCTTGTGCTGTCTGATGGAATAATAAGTTTTTCTTAATCTCTGTTTTGTCTTCTTATGTTATTAAATCATGCTCATGTTTCATTAATCTAGCAATAGAGAAAAGGGATAGTGCAGGATATGTTTTGTTACACCCTGTGCTCAATCTTTTATTGCTGTAAATGTTTTCTTCAGAATTAGCTATGGACATGAATTCTTAAATGCTCATGTTTTTCATTAATTCTATAAATATGAACGTTATCTAGAAATTCTTCACTGCTTCTAAATAATATTCTCACTTCTTTTGCATATCAGTTTATTGGAAGACTCTTAACTGCCTTTCATGAACTGGATACATCACACTTAATCACAATTTCAAAGCGTTGTTTCTCAGACACTTATCCAGCTCTGCAGCATCACTACTGTATCAACACAGCACACCAAACAACTAAAGGACCACTAACTCCATGCCCAATGACCTAGAACATTCTAGTGAGCACATATATATCGTGACTGAAATCATCATCCAACCAAGTCCAAAAACAAACCTTGAGCATCATAGCTAGCCTAAAAATTCTACACAAACAAAGCTAAAGCATAAAGAGAGAGCCCTCTCTGGTCATAGGTAGGCTAGAACCTGTGACCCAAAGATTGGTTAGTGGTTACCTCGGCCGTATTCCCTTGGGAGTCAAAGGGAACAACCTGAGTGTTAACACCCGGTATTTAGTGTTGAAAGCTTGCTGCATCTGAGCCCAAGTGGTGATACTGTTCCCAGGTAAGCCCATGAACCAACATAATGCTGCATCCTTAAGGGTTGAAGGGAAGAGTTTCAGCTTCTGCTCATCTTCAGTATAGTCATAGGTTCGACAAAGGACAGCAAACTCAAACGGGAAGGTATCAGGATCTTCAGTAGTCAGTCCATGGAAGTGAGGTAAAGCGGAGGGTCTAATGTTCTTCATTTTCATGTCTCCATTGGTCTCTCGGATGGGGAAGGCACCTTCTATTCTCTCATCTTCTCCTCTATTGTCAGCCATAGCTTCAAATGGAATGGTCTCTAATTCTTCTTCTGCTATAGGGTCTTCGTATATCTCAGGAGGTTCACCTATAGGTTCTTCTGGATCACTGTCACCGAAGAAGAGAGAAGGGTGACTCAGTGATGTGGTGGGGGTGTTGGGTAATAATTTTCCTGTTTTATCTCGATTCATATGAGGCATGAAATGGAAAGACTTTTGATTGCTTTTGTTTTCTCTCTGGTACCTGCAAAAACTGAAATAGATTGATCTACAACTAACTATCTTGCTGAAATGAAAATGCAGAATTGAAATGAAAGCAGGAAAGAACTAATCTACTTTGCTCAAATGAAATTGCAGGAATGGAAATGCTAGTCTACACTTGCAGAATTGAAATGCTAATCTATGTTTGCAAAAATGAAATTGCGGAATTGAAATGTTAATCTATGAAAGCAGGAAATGTCTATGCTACTTTTGCAGAATGGAAATGAAATAAACTACTTGGCAGAAGGCGAGAGTAGGAAAATAGAAGAAAAGCAACAATTACTAATACTCTGCCGCGTCCCCGGCAACGGCGCCAAAAATATGATGGGCTCCAGTATTGTAGCAATAATGCTACAACTCCTGGAGCTTCCTTCTCTAATTTTATCAACGCGGTAGTTCGTAACAAACTTGGAAGCGACGGTGCTGTATGCACAAGTACTAGCTCTTGTCACAGCTGTCACTTGGTCAGCTGGCACAAGTCCGCTAGGGCTCAATCCAACTTCTATATGTTCTCAGAAGAAGCTTTTTAAGTGATGAATGAAAGCTATCTCAAAGGAAATTAACCTACTTTGCAAGAATGAACTGAAAGCCAACAAAACATGGAAACCCTAGTAAACCCTAGTTCTACCAGCTTAATCCTTATGATGTAATGGTGGGAATGCAACTTCTAAAAGTGATGCCATTACTTCTATTGAGATGAGGTGCATGTGTCTAAACTAATTTCATCTGAAGAGAACATGTTTTTGGTATTTTTGCTCAAGTGGTTGGAGTTATTATCACTGTGCTTATTACTGGGTCTTGACTGTGCAGGGGTAGATCAAGGGGAGGAAGGCTTGGAAAAGGTCAGGAGGACTCTGAGAGGGTCCAAGGGATCCCTAACATCATTTCACAGAAGTTCACAAAGTTCAGATGCCTGGCAACCGTGTTTGCAAGCTTCTACAGGATGTCTGCAGGGGGTTCTACAGGAAGTTCAGGATTTCTACAGGAAGTCCCGTAATTTCTACAGGATGTTCTGCAATCGGAGTTTTGGGTGATGGATGAGTGAATGAGCTATATGGGTGGCTAGGGAGGTAGGAGGGGAGCTTGTGATGGCTTTTGGACAGAGAGGTGAGATGGAGAGGGGGTGTGTAAAGCTGGTTGGTCTAGAGGGGGGTAGAGGCAATGGAAGGCCAAAAGGATAAAACAACGTGAATAATAGAAGAGTTGGGAGGCGAATGATCTAACTGGGAGATAAGTAGATGGCCTAAGCACGACTTAGAAGGATAAGGAAACGATGGAGTGGTGTTGCGCAGTGTAAATGAAACAAATCACCCCTGTCTTGCGTATAACCGAAATGTCATCAACCTAGTCTAACTGTTTTATTAGAAACCAAAGAACAGTAATGTCCTTTTTAAGGGAAAATCGTGCATGGTGCTGAAACAAAGAGTTATTGCTCAAGATCTAAATGCATGGACACTTCTACAGACGGAGATATTACGTTAAAGCTTGCATGAACATGTAAAACTGTGTTTTTGGTAGTTGGCACGGTCTGCACTCCCAATCTCTAAACAGAGGTGGAAGTGAGTGTGCAATCAACCCTTTTTTGGAGCTCTGATTAACTCTAATCTCCTTACTCTAATCTAAACTACTGAAAGAAACTTTATCCATAAAACTAACCTACTTGATCACATCAAGAAATTCAACTCAACAAACTGTGTTTCCAAATGCATGTAAAGGGAAAGAAATACAATGCTGAAAGAAAAGTAACAATACAAAGAAAGGAGGTCTATTGCTCTCAGGTTGGGCCCAACCCTGAGAGCTATAGCTCCTCTAAGAACTCAGAATTGAACTCAAATCTGCCTGCCTTTTATTAAAAGATAATAGTCATCAGTCTCATAACATGCCAAAAATGGCTTACAAAAAGCAAAACAGAGCTATCAGCTCGTAGTCCAGAATAAACAACAAAGTTTCAAAAGTTTCCATCGAAGGCTACAGCCTCAATATTTATACATTATGAGGGCCAAGCTGGCCTCCTAAATTAGTGGGGCTTGGCTGACCAACTAAAAGTAAACTGTTGTTCCCTTAGAATCCGTTGGCTGCCTTCTAGCTTGGTGGTGATAGCTGTTGGAGCTCGGAGTTGTGGGTGGAGATCACGAGGAAGGCCATTCAATGCCATGGACAACCTTCCTACAAAACCTAAATGCCACCTTGGCTGTCTCCTTGCAATCTGCATGGTTTTGCTCCATTTAATGTCAAAAAACCTGAAATAAACATGTGTTAGCCACCTAGGAATAGTGACTGCCCTCCTTCGTACAAATAACATGAATATACCAAAAAATGATGCATAAGTGATGGAAAATGAAGGGTTGAAGAAGGGTAAGTAGGCCAAATGAGCCCAAAATGTTACCAAATTTGGGGCTCATCATAAATCTAACTCAAGAAGAAGTTCAAAAGACAAGGGAACAGTCAGGAAATATGCCTGAGGAAGCCAGCAGGCTTATACAGTTTTTGAATACCAGGAATAAGTACTAGCTTGAAGAGCTGGGCATTCAAGATAGAACAGGGACAATTTTGGAAGTCAAAAGGGTTTTTACTAAAAGAACTTTGATGCAAAACTTAGAAAGAAGGTGCCATGACATGCAAGAAGAAATTAATGCCTTCATGAAGAGATTTGATATTTTGAAGGGTAAAGGGTTACCAAGTCCTTTAGTTATTCATGATAATCTAATGAGTCATAAAGACTATGTGGAGAAATTGAATAAGAATGCAGGCAACCAAGCAGGTCCATCAACAAGTGCATCAGCAACAAAAGCATTGCCTACAGGCAGATTTCTCTATGACAATCTAGAGAACTTGTTTTATGTCGAGCATGAAATAAAGCACTTATTTCCAATTCATCCTACCTTTTTTAGGTACACAAAAACTTATGATACCCTGAGAAAACTTCAGAAAGCCCGAATGCCAGAAGCACAATGGTGGGAAGAAATGTTAGAAATTTTGTAAAATTATCGTTGGTAAAATGTAAATTTTGGTTATTTACTGCGGTACATAATGGTAATGAGGATGAACAGAGGTAAAACAGGTCGAAGTGTATCAGAACAGGTAAAGAGTATTAGTGAAAATAGGGTAGCTAGCACAGAGTTACAAAAGAAGATAGCAGGAAGCCAAATCATAGGGACTGCCTCTAGCACACTCACAAGAATAGGAACAACACAACATCAGTTTACCTTTTCTCCTATCTTCGAGACCATTTGTCTCTATTTTCTTGTAACTTACTCATAGTCATCCTAGAATATATCTCACTCTATTATGAGATATTTTTTGTAAACTTTTTGTATAATAACTCCCTCAATTGGAGTATTCAGGGTGAATTCTTAGACATTGTTGTAATACTGATTATTTTGGAATAAAGTGCTTCTGGAAAAAAATTTGTATGTATAGTTGGATGAAGAAATGATGCAAAGGAATTTTCACAGATTTCTTAAGTCAAACACTGGATCAATAAGTCTCCTATATCTCATGTTTTAAAGTTTTCCTTGTTTATTATATCATCTATGTTTCAAATATGAATGATAAACAAAAAATAATAATTCGGAGAGGGCTTGAATACAATCTATTTTCAATCGTTGTTATTCTTAATGTTTTCCTCTGAACTAGTTTAAATAGTGAATTCTTAATTGCTCATGTTTTCCAGTTTATTCACTTTGATTATTTAATAAAGAATACTTAACTGCTATTTATTAATAATCATTCAAGTTCCCTCTTTCAAATGTGTTGAAGGATCCTTAACTGTCCTTCATCCATTTTGAGTCCATTCCATTTATTTTAAGTCTTTATTTGTTCCATGTTTGCTTATCTTGCCCTGGGAAACCATCCCTTGTTAAGAAACCAAATCTAGTTAAGCCATATTCTTTGAACCCATTAGCCCAATGGCCTAAACTACTCAATCCTACTTCTCTACTATTGAATTTCACCACCCAAACTCAATCAAACCTCTATATTTCATAACTAGCCTAATATCTTTCAAAACAAAGCTAAAACATAAAGAGAGAGCCCTCTCTAGATACAGATTGGCTAGATTCTGTATCTAAAAGTTGGTTTGTGGTTACCTCGGACACCTTTCCTCTTCCCAACAACTTCAAGGAAAATCTGAGTGATAACACCTCTAAGGAAGAATCACTGACAGTTTCATCATCTCTCTCATATGCTGAATCTGTTAAATATGGAGTGTAGAATGATGAGTATGAAGAGATTTTCTCAATTATAGGGTGATTGTTGTTTTCTTTTTGTGGATAAAATGGTTGACTGATAGTAGGGCTGTAAAGAATGGTTTTGATTATGGCAATAGAGTTTTAGGGAATTATAGGGTTTGGGAAATAGGAATTAGGGTTTGGGGAATGGTAGGAATTATGTATAGGGCTTAGGGTTTGGTGATAGCGGGTAAGGTGAGTGTCAATGGGATAGGGAAAGAGGAAGGGAATTAGGGAAATTTAGTGCAGGGGGATGGGATGTAGGAAAATAGTCACAAGGGATGTAAAAACAGCTAAAACAGCAAAACCCTAGACAATTTTGCAAGACAATTTTGAGAGCAACTAGGGTTTCATTTTTCAACATTCAAATCACCACCATGAATGAAGAAAATCCATTGCTAGACCATATGAGAGGGTGAACTTACTTGTAGAGAGGTCAATTGTAAATTTAGGGGCTTGAGAAATCGATAGAATGCGTTTTTGAGCTCAGCGAACAGATGCGCCGTGCCAATGCCCTGGTGCGTAGTGCACTCTCTGTGTGTAGCGCCTGTTTAATTTCCTTTGTAAATCCTATGCCCAGTGTGTAGCGCTAGGCAGGTGCATCACGCCAGTGCCCAAGTGCGTCGCGCCGGTAAAAACTGGAATTTTTGCTGCAACTTTCACTTGTTTCTCCTCAAAGTGTGATTTTCCCTCTTTCTCTCTCTCTTTTGCACAAAATGAGGTTTTCAAACACCAAAGAGAACTTTATATCATCTTGACTTAAATTTTCATTTTAGAAACCCACTTTCCTAAAGTTCTTATTCACTTTGCTTTTAAAACCCTGTTTTTTGCAGTTTGGCTCTTTTTGTCACTTGATGAATTGATGCTTGGATATTTTTTTTGTCTCTTTTCCAGTTGCTGGAGTGCTGGAGTTTGGAAAGGTGACAAAGGGCTGTAGCTGAAGCTTTATTACATATGAAAACATTAAAATTACATAAAATTTGTACATGAAATAGAAAAACTCTGTTTTCACCTCAAAACAATGTTTTGAGGTAAAAACCCTTTATGAAGCGAATCATCAGTGAAATTTGTGATTTTATGAATTTATTAGACATCCTCATGTAGCTGCTAACCTCTTATGAGTTTTTGAAGACCATGGTGAGAAACCCTAGACCTAATGAGACCTAAAATCCCTAAAATGACTTTTGCAAATGGAATGAAATAAAATGACAGTAAATAACCTGAGCATGTAAAAATAGGCCAACAGGTAAATTCCACAAGGGAAAATGACTATGAACCACTAACATCAGTTGATCTGTGACCTAATGGAATGCAGCTGATCAGATGGGACACCTAATATGCATGAAAAAAGAGAGATTTGATCACTGATGGAGGGATGAAGATACTAACACTAACATACCCATCGAATCTTTACGACAATTGTTGGGTCAATTAACTATGGTTGAACAACCGTCAACATCCTAGACTATATCATCTAATGCAGTTGTATCAGAATCTTCTGTTGTAACCTCTTCGATGTTTTCTACCACAACTGAGTCGCACCTGTATGGTGAATCGTCCATTCCGGTTGGTTACCAATCATTGTTTGGAACCCACTCAGGGGTTGCTTGTACACCATGGTCATCACCCATGTCCTCAACTGGAATTTTACCTGGTTCTTCTCTAATGGGAACTCAACAGTTTGATCTTGCATATCAGTATCAAGCTGGGAAATCTAGTCAACAAAGACCTATCTATCCGTTAAATACTGGATTTCCACCATATGGAGAGCAATATTCTTATTCACCATATCCTCCTTATTCCCGGGGACTACCATATGGTAATATCTCATAGTATTTAGTTCAATCTAGAATTATAGTTTGTCAATGGCAACCAACAATGCTAGTTCGACCAAGGCTTCTGTATCCAACATAACAAATGCAAACTAGGTCAGCTATTCCTACTACACCTGTTGTTACTATTGTACCACAATCACAAGTTCAAACTGTTGTATCTCAACCTGTTCAAACTGATCCTTCTACCTTGCAATCACAAGTTTCAAGTCAAGAAGTTCAAGTTCCTCAAGTTGTTGTACAACAACCACTTGTTTCTAGAGTTCAACAACAACCTCAGGTTAGTGTACCCTTATTTGGACTGACCCATGCTTGCACTGGTATAGTTTATTCACAACCTGGCCAACCTTTCATTGCTAGATAGCAACAACTGTTAAATCCACAATAGTTGTACCAACAACAACAACAGTTGATTCAACAACCGTGGCAGCCTCAATTTCAACAACCCCAATTCCAACAATTCCAACCTTAGTTTGGACTTGTTTCAGAGGCTCAACTTGGTTTTGGTCAATATCAATCTTACAGAGGTCCTAGTCAACAAGGATTTGCAGGTTATGGAGAACCACACATTCAACCTGGTTATCAACAACCACCTTATATTGGTTTTGTTCAATAACCATACCAAGGTTACCAAATGCAGATGCCCTATGTCAGTATGCAAAGACCTATTGCACAAGAAATTCCATCATATCCTGGGTATGCTCAACCTAACTTGAATCGATAGTTGTCGTTTGTAACAACTTTAGAATTACCAGATTTAAATTGACTCACTAATGATCCAATCTTATATGCACTTTGGTGGTCGGTAATTCCACATAAGTTACCATATGACATTTCAAAGTTTAACGAAAATCCTTGAGAAGACCCATCAAATCATGTTATGACCTTTCATTTGTGGAGTCCATCAAACTCCTTAAATGACAATTCGGTAAGACTTCGTCTTTTCCAAAGAACACTTACTGGTCTAGCTGCTAAATGGTACATTGAATTACCAAGAGCTTATTTCGATAACTCACCACTTCAGCCACTACTTTTTTTGACCCACTTCTAGTTACCTATCAGATACAAGATTGGAACAGAACTCCTAACCAACTTTAAATAGACTACTGCTACCCATATATCAGATCATATTCATGAGTGGTGGCGTCGTTGTTGAATGGTTAAGACATATGTTCCCGATCAGCTTTTAGCTGAGTGGTTCATAAAATCCTTGTTGCCATCAATCATCGAGGATGTGGCAAAAGGTGGAGTTGTCACAGAAGAGCAAGTCATTGCTCGTGCCCAATACTTGGATTTGATTTACACACAATCCGGCATGCTTTATGCTAAAATTCCTAATGCACCTCGACCAGATTTCATTCTTCCACCTCCTCCACAATCGAGTAAGGACTCTCATGCTGGTGACGGTGTGATCGGTTCTTCAAGCACATAGTCAGGAGGAAGATCATCTAGTCAAACTCTTGTTGTTTACAATCAAACTACCAATGCATCAGAAAATACTCTTGCCTCCAAGATTAATGCCATGTCATCTGACAAAGGAAAAAATCCAAAGCAACCAGTAGGAAAGAAAAAGGGGAAAAACAAAAAGAAACAAGAAAATTCCCCTCCAAGGAAATCATCTGATTCCTCTACTTCGACAACGAAACCTCGTTATCCATGTCTGATATGCAATGAGGAGAATTATACAAGAGATTGTCCACATCGCTCTAAGGTCTCTAAACTTTTAAAGACTTCAAACACATCGACAGTGTTGACTGATCCGTTTCCAACCTCGTATACACATTTTGTTGCAACAGACCATGCTTCCACATCCCAAGTACTCATGTTGTCCATCATAAAGCCACCAACTAAAGTTTTGGTGTCAACAAGAAACAAAGATTATGGAAATCTGTCGTCATCAAATAATTAGGCCACTGATCAACCTAATCCTTTGACTTCGACTTCATCTGAATTTGTTCCACCCATTGTACCTGAATTGACAATAAAACCACCAAAGGGAGTTTTGCACAAATCGACATTTAACCCTTGGGCTCGAGCAGCTCAAAACTATAACATAGTAGAATATCTTGCTCAATCACCTTCAGCTATGTTGACACTCGAGGTGTTGCAAAATTTTCCCTCCTAGAAACAGGCTTTACTGTGAGCAATAAGTGGAATAGATCCTACGGATTCAAATCTTGTGGTTTTTAACCATGCAGGATATTCACCATAGTTACAGGCACAACTAGCTTTCCTAATCCAAGTAAAAGCTCTCAATAAGAATGTTCACTGAGCTATTATTGACGAGGGGGCATCTACTTGCATTATGTCCATGAGATGTTGGAAAACACTTGGTTCACCGTCATTGTCATGATCACCAGCTACGTTGAAAGCTTTTTATGGAAGAACATATACACCATGTGGGATTTTGAGTAACCTACAATATCGAACTTGGGGGAATAACGGTTCCTATTGAAATTGAGCTAGTTGACAGACCCCTCAATTATAACATTTTACTGGGAAGGCCTTCGGTGTATGCTATGGCTGCTATGGTTTCCACATACTTTCGTACTATTGCATTCCCTTTTAAGGGTGGAATCACAGTCATTAATCAGCTAGCCTTCTTTTCCAATAGTTCATAGGCTACAAGAAGCATTCCGTTGGTACACGGACCCCCACTGTCACTTCAAAGTGTTGGATTAGGTCTCTTTAAAGATCCTTCCCTAATGGGTGCTTTTACTCTCCCATCACCATCTGATTTGACGGAAGTGGAAAGAATAGAGACTTGCAACATGATTTCCTCCATCTCATCTGATTTAAGGAGGATTTCCAACCAAGTTGAAGATGATAGTAATCTTGAGGTATTGTCGTTAAGCCCCATTGAATCATCATAGCAATCAATCTTTCAGGCTTGTGCAGCAAACCCAAATCCGCACTCAACTTTTGTATGGGTAGACAGGTTGTTAGAATATGGTACCTCTTCAGATCCTTTTTCACATATACATTCTACGGATGAAGGAATCATCCAACCAATGATGATAGGAGAGGAACCATGGGAATATTATCATCCTCATTCCCATCTTCCAAATGACAATGAAGATTATTCAAACAAACTAAACCACCCATCAATCATTGATTTCCTGTCAAATTCTGTTAGAGTGGATACTGTAGATTCTAAGCGTAATTTGTCGAACATAGAAGAAACAATTTCTATAAACATTTCAACCAAGCCTAACATTGTAGAGAACATTCATATTGACAAATCTTGTTCTCCATTGGAACTTGATAGTTACTGTGCTCTGTTTCGTGAATTTAGAGATATTTTCGGATGTTCTTACGAGGAGATGCTAGGAATTGACTCAAGCATTGTTGAACATGAGATTAAAATGTACCTATGAAAGTCGTTTCCACTAAAACAGAGGTTGAAAAACTTTTTATTGCTAGCTTCATTTTCCCTGTACCTCTTACTGACTGGGTATCTAACATTGTTCCAGTTATGAAAAAATAAGGGACAATTCGAGTGTACGTCGATTATAGGAATCTAAATCAATCATATCCAAAAGACAATTATCCTACACCCTTTATCGACCAGATTATTGACGAATGTGCCAGATGTGAAATCTTTTCATTCATGGATGGATTTTATAGCTACAATCAAATCAATATCCACCCACAGGACCAATATAAAACAACATTTATCTATCTGTGGGGCACATTCGCCTATTGAAAGTTACCTTTTGGTTTGAAGAATGTAGGGGCTACATTCTAGAGGGCAATGAATTATACCTTCCATGACATCAAGCACATTTTTCAACCTTATCTTAATGATTTACCTGCTCATTCACGAAAGCGGTCTGAACACCCGCAACGTTTAAGAGCAATATTTTTATGGTGTTGATACTACAAGATAAAACTCAATCCACACAAGTGTGTGTTTTTTGTTGGCTCTGATCGATTGCTTGAATTCATGGTCTCAAAATATGGAATTCAACTCGATCCAATCAAGGATCAGGCAATCCTTGACTTGCCTCCACCTTCAAACTTGTTATAGTTACAAAGACTTCAAGGGAAGGCAAACTTTCTGAGGAGGTTCATTCCAAACTATGCTAATTTGGCTAAAGGTTTTACACATCTATTGAAGAAAGGGGTACCCTTCCATTGGGATTAGGTTGCGCAAGCTTCCTTTGATACTCTTAAAGCTTCCTTGATTAGAGCATCATTAATGTATGCCCCAAACTATCAAAAAGACTATTACCTGTATCTCGCCGCTGTAGATACAACCATTGACATGGTTTTAGTCCAAGAAGAATGTGGAATTGAACATCCTATTTATTACTTGAGTCGTAATCTTAATGATACAGAAAGTAGGTATTCCTATGTCGAAAAGTTAGCTTTGGCAGTCGTTCAAGCTGTGCAAAGATTTTGCCATTACATCCTCCTCCATAAAACTACCATTATATCAGATTTCAACCCTCTGACATACATTTTGTCACGTCAATTGCTGGGGGGAAAATATTCAAAATGGATAGTTATTTTGTAGGAGTTTGATTTGGAATTCATCAAATCTAAATCAAAGAAATCTCTTGTCTTCGCCAATTTAATTTGCAATTTTTCCTCATCCTCCAATGATTCAACATCAGAAGCATCAATCTTGGATGAGTCATTGTTTCTTATCTCGTCAAGTGATCCATGGTATGGATATATACTGGTCTATCTCCAGACCCAAGCTTTACGGCCTAATACCTCTCGCTCTGAACAGTGACGTACCCAATATCAAGCCAAAGATTATCTGATCATTGGTGATACGCTTTATCATCGTGGTGTCGATACGATTTTACGTAGGTGTCTCACTCACAAGGAAGCCAAAAAATATTTGAATGAATGTAATTCAAGTGCTTGTGGTTGAAATATATCTGGTTATGCTACCACATAGAGAATTGTTTGTGCTGGTTACTTTTGGCCAACCATATTCAAAGATTGCATTATTGTTGTCAGAAGTTTCCATGCTTGCCAGATATTTAACCAAAAAACCAGATTACCACCTACACCACTGCATCCAGTCATTGCTGTTGGCCCATTTGCCAATTGGGGAATTGATTTTATGACATGTAACCCCACCTCGGCCAGGGGGCATGGGTATATTATAATCGTCATTGAATATTTTACCAAATAGGCCAAGGCAATGCCAACATTGAGCAATAGTGGCGAAATGACTACTTTATTTTTCTTCAACCATGTGGTTTCTAGGTTTGGTGTACCACAAGCCATAGTTACAGATCATGGATCTCATTTTCACAGTCACATGATGGTTGAGTTGACCGCCAAGTTAGGACTGTCACATGATAGTTCTACTCCATACTACCCACAAGCTAATGGACAAGTTGAGGCTATCAACAAAGTCCTTAAGTGCATGTTGCAATGAATGATTGGAGTTCATAAAAGAAATTGGCATTTAATCATATACTCGACTCTGTGGGCATATCGAACCTCGGTAAGAAATGCAACCAGATTCACACCTTTTCAGTTGGTGTATGGTTTGGAAGCAGTCTTACCAATCCAATGTGAAATCTCGTCTCTCAAACTCACGATTGACCTGCTACCCCACACTTCTGAAGAAGAAGCACGTTGCTTAGAGTTAATCCATCTGGATGAAACCCGTTGTGATGTCACATTGGCTAACGAAGCACACAAGAAATGTATTAAGGCACAATATGATAAAAATTTCAAGCCTCGTGTCTTCTCAGAAGGTGACCTGGTCTTGCTTTACGATCAAGAGTCTGATAAACTTGGCGCAGGAAAATTTGAACCACTTTGGATGGGCCCTTATATTGTTAAGTGTGTTTTGACGAAAGGTACCTACGAGTTAGTGGACTATGATGGGATTCCATTGTCGTAGCCCCGAAATGGGTTGTACCTTAAATGTTACTATGCTTAGTTAAGTGCAATAAAACTCACTGTATATATGCTTTGATTGCATGTGTGTGTGTGTTTCTTTTAGAGTTCTTATTTGGTTAAGTAATCCGCTTTGCATTTGTTGCAAATTTCGAACTTTTCAGAACCATTTGTTGGTTATGCTGATGGGGCTAGTCATAATACACAAAATCTATCCTCTGCAACATGGGCCATTTTCGCTCCAAGCAGTGAGTTAGTGAGTTTTAGAGGGATTTGTATTGGTCAATCGACAAACAATATCGCTGAGTATATCGCGTTGATTGAACTTCTCTCTGATGCCATTTCACTTGGCATACGCCGAATAATCATTAGGCTAGATTCACAACTCATTTTACTACAACTTACTGGCGCTTATACCGGTCCAAAACCCAGCAATTCATCGCATGTTCCTTAGAGTTCGTATTTTGGAAAGGTATTTTGATTTTATTCAATATCAGTATATTTTCAGAAATCTAAACACATTAACTGATTCTCTAGCGAATTATGTGTTAAATAGACATTTGCGACATATGTAAAGTAAATGTTTTCAATTGACATCATCAGTTGAATAGGATTTCATCACTTAACCATACTAAAACTATGAAAGTAAAATAGATAGTTGTTTTAAAAGCTTTTACAAACAGTTTGTGTCCAAGACAAAAATTGGTCATCTTACCCAAAAACTCAAAATGTATGCAGAAAACATCTAAGTAAACTAGCGGTGCTCATGATAACAGGCCACAGCCTGTGCTATCATATGTAAAAGTCTCATCCAACAACTCGGCACACCAATGGTGTGGCGCTATAGTCGCATAGGCAACTCCTCGATCTGGACATCCATAATGCCTAGGGTCAAACCCTCTATGTGGTCTTGTAGCTTAGCCAATGTCTTGGCTAAATCTAAGTCTCGGAGAATTTCTCTCTCAATAGATCTCTATGCTAGCCCACCTTCCTCTCATTGGTGTCCCACAGGTCGAATAGGTCCAACATTTGCGTACATAAAAAATGATTTTGTTTAGTCTTGGAGTTAATCAAAAACACAAAAAAACATAGAAACTTTAAAATAAAAAACACTTTGGTCAAACAATTTACCTATAGCACCCCACTATGCTCCAACTGGTAACATCAAGTCTAGATCTCCACAGAAATCCGTTCTTGAATATGGATATTCTACGATGGCCATATCCTATCAATAAAACCACTCAAAGAATGTAGGGGTAAATGAGATCAATGATTGACCAGCATGCCTAGCCATAAGATCTACCCATCTTTGCATCCGTGGATCCCTAGGTCTAGATACACCCAGTGAAACAAGTTGTGGATGCATAAGTGGAATTCTCTCCAAGGCAAAAGAAATCAGGATCGACCCATAGCCAAAGTTCTTTGTCTTTCTGCTTTTCACCTTCATTAGTTGTTCTTTTGTAGATGAAAGTACTGCCTTGCACCAATTCAACACTTTTGGCTCTAATCACTCTAAAGCATACTGCATGTATGATTTGTTTGCCAAGTGTAGTGTCGCACTGCCAGCCAATTTGGCAATAGTAAAAAGGATTGTCCTCAATGGTAAATCACTAACATCCCTGATGCTAATCTTTCTACCTCTGCTAGGCTATGTACCTTCTCGGCAGAACTGTCGTATGTAGTCTCTCACTGATTCACCTCCTTTGGCAAATCCAGATAGTGAGGTGGGGGCACCCCGCCTCGACAGTCCAGTCAAAAAGTAGATGTCATTGATGGTAAATGGAATGACTTTGTCCCTAATGTGAAAGGCCTGATTAGTAGGATCCCATGAACGAACAAGGAACTATAAAATCTCAATCTGTTGCCGCATACTAGATAGTCCGAAATAATTGAGTAACCCGCAATTCCGTAGGGCCTCAACTGTACCCTGATTATTTAGGGAAATCATATCTTTTTCTTCATGCTCTCGTTCTCTCCATGTAATCACCATTTTGATCCGATGAATGTTTGCAATACAACCATTAGACAAATTAGGATCCGTTTCTTGCAAAAAATAGAGCAAAATTTAAGAGAAAATAGCTATGTGAATTTGGGTTTTCGCCTAGTGCACCCATACCTTAGAGATAGTGCACTAAAATGCATGGAGCCTTATATGTGTGTGCAATGTAGTGCACCTTTCGATGTTGAAAGGGTCCATTGATCCCAGAGTTCAAAATTGAAACCCTAGGGGCCTCAAAAACTCAAATTTTTTTCTTGAAACTGAAAATGAATGGAATGGAATGAAAGAGAACAAAGATATCTCCTACGTGGTCCAGATGACACGAGGAATGGTCCAATGAATCCTCCACAGTCAGTTGGTGAACTTCGACGTAAAAACTGCTTCAAAGCACCAAAATCAAAGGGTAAATATGAAATGGTAAAAATGAATGGTAAAACTTGATTTTATTTTTATTCCTTGCACATTAATCAAGTAAACATTAGTTTTTATTCATTTTATCCACGAAAGAGGTATTTTAATCTATTTTGATGGTGTTTTGAGTAGGCTTAACAACAGAAATGCGCAATTTAACGTGCTCAAATGTAAATTGAACATCTTTTACCACAAAGCAAACTTTTATCTCTTTTTCGAGGTATGTTAAAAACAAAAAAGGAACCCCCTTGGAGTCCTCTTTAAGCTCTTTTCAGACTCTCTAAACATGAAAAGATTGTCGGGCACTTGTCTTTTCCAGCTCATTAAAGCATTAGAAACAATATCTCTCTTGTATTATTTTACGCTTTTTTGAACTTGAGAGATTATTTTACGAAAAAGAACTTGTGGAATTTCCTTTTCATCCCTTTTCAAACTCTCTAAACATGAAAAGGATCGAGTTATATTTGTCGTTAAACACTTTAAAAACATCAAATAGTGACAAACTTTCCCATCTAGACAAGACCGAGTTTCACCTTCACTAGACTCGTTAAAGCATCAAATAGCGATGGATTCACCCGAAGGGTGAAATTATACAACAAGCATATGTTATCCTCCTCAAGCTTGATTAAAAATAAAGAGGTATTGGTCAGAAATGACTGGGGAAAATTGGAAAAAGGGGAAAACACTTTATGGTAGCAAGTCACTCCTAAACATGACACTTTCACCTCATCACCATGACTATGTGGGTTCGGTCATTCAGCTTGATGGCTATCACACCGTTGGTCTATCATACCATCCATTACATTGTTTTGGGTCAATGCTACTAATTCATCTTAGTGTCACTGACATGTTCAAGATAAGTCATTCAGTTTAAACTTCATCCTTTGCAATACCGTAAACCTTCATTTTCATGACCACATTTCATGAACCTTCTGTCGTCAGTCAATTTTTCATCTCAAAAATCATTTACCTCGTTTCGTGTCATTGATGTGGGATAAATCAAGGCCCTCCTGCGACGAGTTGCTTCTTATCGACATCAGCACATCATCCAAGAAGTTGACTTAGAAACGCCCCTTCAGTACCTTGAGGCTTGCATACATCAATGCAGGTTTCAGACTTCTGGCGATAAGTTGACATCACTGGCCTTTGACCGAAAGACTTTGTATGGTGTTCGACATCAAATCATTTATTCACACCATGTGAAATGTATTGTAGTACTTTGAGAGTCATTATCATTATCGGTGATTCCTCTCACGTCTGTTAACAGCTTACATTATTGGCTAGTAATCAGACGATGTCTTCCCGTGTTCGACTTCAGATCATCTATTCACATGGTTAGACTTGTACATGAGCGAAATATTGAATGAGATTGAAGACCCCGGATCTAGTTTCATCCATCCGGGCTGCGATATTTTCAAGAGTACTAAATCAAATCTACGATGGCCTTATATTCATGGTCATCCATTCATGGGTCTGTATCTGTAGACAACTATATTTGTACATGTAATGAAATTTTATAAGCTGAGCATGGGTATTCCTTCCCTCAACAAGTTCATGAGAAAAAAATCAAATTATCATGATATATGTATTGTAATTGATGCAAGTCACCTTCCACTTCGAAACCTCCTCTCCACATGATAAAACATTTCACTCGACATACATATTTACGACTTCGTGCTTTAGGGGGCAACTGTTACAGATTCATTTGGGCACATCAACCCCAACCTATATATCAGTACTATTAGGGCCCATCAAATCCTATTTCAGTTGTTACATGCCCTAAAGAATTCAACCATTAGAATGCCTAGCATCCCAAGAAGTTCCATGATTGAAATCATCCAAAAATTGCCTCTAAGAAGATCAACGTAGGAAGGCCTTCATTAGGGTGCATTGCAGTACAATCCATACACTGATAGGGTACTATGCAGTTCACTTGAACCCTCTTTGGCCTGTGCTGGGTGAATTTGAGTGAAATTGCATTAGGGTTTGGGAATATTCTTATCCATTGGATGCATCTAGAAGTTTCCCAAGTTTATCTACTCCTTTGAGCTCAAATTTGGATGAGGTAGGGAGTTAAGGAACATTAATCCCTTTATCCCTTCCTCCATGGAACTAAATTTTAAGTTTGGGAGGGAATTCATTACCACCATTTATGGCATAACTTCCGTCATTCACCTATAAAAATACCACTCATCTAAGTGATCAGGGGCTGGAAATCATTGAACTATAGGGATATGTTATTAGTATGAGACTTGAGTTGATTTCAAGTATTGTAATGATGTCAAAATGTCTTTCTTGTTATGAGGAGAGGATGGGATTGAATTGGAGGAGTGATGCTGAATCAAGAAAATTGGGTTGTAACTCTTCCTTTTACTAATAAAGTGTTCAAATATTTTTCCATATGCTTGTGTTATTCATTAATACTTTCATATGTGTACTATGTACTTGATTCCATACTATGTTTAATTAATAGATCATTATCATATGCTTTGATCGGTTTTTGTCTTCTGTCTGTGCGCAGGTACTCTTCAAGCGAATTAAGTACAGAGAGGAGCGATAGAATTGGTCAAGGGAGATAAGGAGTAAGCAAATGCTACAGGTAGGCTTCTTTACCTCTTATTTATTATGTTGATCATATAAAAGGTAGAGAATGCTTTGAACTATTGTTCTAGAATTAGCTACTAGTCTAGGGGTTTAAGTGTTTATCCATAGACACTAAAATTTCCCAAAACACCATTGTCATGCAAAACATCAAGTATTTGGGTTACATTCTTGATGAGAAAGGTGTGAATGTGGATCTAGCTAAGATCCAAGTCATTCAAGATTAGTTAGGTCTGAAAAGTCTCACAGAGCTTCCCAACTTCTTGGATCTAGCTAATTTCTACTGCAGATTCGTGTTGGTATTCTCTCATATCACTTGGTCCTTAAGTCAAGTTAACAAGGGTGGATTAAAAGTAATTTTTTTTGGTCTGGGTCACAATAAAAGGCATTCATTGAATTGAAACAATGCCTTTGCTTTGCACCAATTCTCACATTTCCAAACCTGCAACAACAATTTGAGATTGAGATAGATGCCTATGACTATGTTATTGGTGTAATCCTCTCTCAACAAGGGAATTTGGTCTCCTATCACAGCAAGACAATCTCTGATGTTATTCGTAGATACCCCACTGATGATAAGGAGATGTGTTCCATCATGAAGGTCTATCAGTAGTGGAAACATTACATTATGGGGAAGGAGATAATCATCAACATAGATCACAGACCTCTTCAATTTATGCAGAAATAAGGAAAGTTGAAAAATGATCACTATCAAAAATGGTTCACATATATGCAACAATTCCATTTGAACATTAAATACAAGAATGGTAGCACCAATCACATTGCAAATTGCCTCATCCGACCATCAGTTGTGGCACTAGCCCCTATTCTAAACCCTTCCAGGAATGAGACTTCTAGATTGTCATATTTATACAAAAATGATCCAAAATTTTCCACCAAATACCAAATGTTGATGGAAGGAAAGTAATTTCCATATTTCCACCTCTAGGATGTATTGTTGTGTTTCCTGGAACACCTTAGTGTTCCTTCAAGTGAGAGTCCCAAGCTAATTTGGGAGGCACATTACAGTAGGGTAGTAGGGCACTTTGGCATTGAGAATATAGTGATAGTAGTACAAAATTATTTCATTGGTCAAGACTCTGATACGATGTTTGCAAATATATCATATCCTACACTGTTTATGCCATTGCTAACCCAAAATTATGAAGAAAGACCTATACAACCCTAATCCTACTCCTAGTCGGCCTTGGGAATCCATCTCCATGGACTATATGTCTGGCCTTCCTTCTACCAAGCATGGTAATGACTATGCTTTTGTGGTCACTGATAGTTTTTCTAAGATGCCCATAACGGATACCTACAAGAAGAGTATCATACCAGAGGCCACTACCAAGCTCTTCTTCGAATAAGTGTGGGTACATTTTGGGATCCCACAGGCCTTCATATTATATCAGGATAACAAGTTCCCAAGTACATTATATTCAAGCGCTTAGTCATTATTGGATACCAATATCACCAAGTCGACTACCTTATACCCCCAGACTGATGGCCAAAAATAGGTTGTCAATAGGATGATAGTGCACATACTACAATGTACAACTCTAAGCATCCACGAATATGAGATGAGATCATCCCTTATGTTCAACATAACTACAACAGAGATCTACATAGCTCAGGTGGACACAACCCCTTTCAAGTGGGCATGGGATTCCAACCATTGTGTCCCATTGATGTTACAATCCATCTTGTAACTACAGAAGCAAAATCTACATGTGTTTAATTCGAAGATGATAAAGCCATAAAGTATATTGATCACATTCAACACATCCATTAGTAGGTTCATGATATCTTGGATAAAGCCAATACTAAGTATAAAAAACGACATGATCAACATCAGGTACAACATATGTTTCTAGTGGGAAAAAAGTCTGGTTGCATTTGCAGAAGGAAAACCTTGCAGGAGTTCATCAGAAGCTTCGAACACTCTTATATAGGCCTTACAGAATCACCAATGCTATGGGTGGCAACAATTTCAAGTTAAGTATCCCCCCATTCCTTGGTCTGCATCCAATATTTAATTTCGACCAACTTCGACCATACTTTCCACCATTGTGGGACACATCATACATTGCCAAGTAGTTGACACCAATAGAGCTCAAAATAGATTGCATAGAGTAGGCCCCCAATAATTAGATCATGGACACACATGTTAAGAACACTCACTCACAGAGGATCTAGCTGTATCAAGTTGTCAAAATTGGCCAACTCCTACACCAAGGCAAGTGGCTCATTAGGGATGACGTTTAGTAAAATTTTCCCCATCTCATGGAGGCACTAACTGCAATGGGGACCATTGCAGCTTCCAAAGGGGGGAGGATTGATTCATATGGATATTGGTGGCCATCTGCATATTCCACTTGGACATTTAACATTGTTTCTTGTAAGTTTCCTATTTTTCTGCATACTTTCCTATTTTGGTAGTTTTCTATTTTTGTAGTTTTTCAGGTCTTGAACTTTTGGAGCCATTTTGAGGCACTAAATAACCTTTTCAATGGACATGCATCTTTGAACTATTTCATCTCTTGCATTTTTATCATACCTATGTTATTATTCATCAACATATGATAACTTCTCAAACCATTAAAAAAAAATATTAAAACTAGCAAGAGATAAGTGAAGAGTTCCTCCTCATAGTTATGGTTGCATCACTAGCCATAAACTTCTGCAATTATGATGGGTTGCTCAAGGGAATATAGTTATCATTTTGCATGTTTATCTTGTTGCATCGAAATCAAGTCATTCTTCAAGTAACATCAATCTATCCATATATATCACAAAAGAAAATCACATAAGTACACATGCATAAATAAATATTAATTTAAAACTTAAATTATTTCCTATCCTCAAGCCCACCTGTGTTTAGTGTTGAACCTTAGCTCTGATGCCCCTTTTCCATATAGTATTAGAGCTTCCATTTCATCATATCTTGAGCCCATGTAGGTCCAATCTTAAACCATGCTATTATACCACTTTGTCATGTACCCAGTTTCCTCAATGAACTACAGAGGTTACAAGATACCCAAATTTCTCTTTTTCTTTTTACTAGCTTGAAAATAAGTCGTGATACCACTTTGTCACATACCCCTACTAAATTTATCCTAACCACACTTGCAAAAAATTGATTTTATGATCGATAACCATACTACCTCAAAACTTTAAGTACTACATACACTATACATTTTAAGTTGACTCAAATCTAGATTTATATATATATATATATATATATATATATATATATATATATATATATATATATATACACATATACATATACATATACATATACATATACATATACATATACATATACATATACATATAATACTTAGTCCTAGAGTGGTTAGTGATCACTTTCCCAATTGATATGTGCTAATGAATTAACCAATATTAAAAAAATATAGATCAAAAGGTTGCTAGAATTCTTTTATCTACTTTATTATAGACAATCATTCCATAATGTCCACGGGGTCTTGGATAGAGGGTAATTGGGTGCTTTGTTAAAGCAATTCAAATTCACCATATTTATATATAAGCTCTATACAATCTTTAATAGACAATTATACATATATAATATAGTTATAAATAGTGAATGAGTACATTGTTAAAATACTCCTTGCATAATTATCACTAATTCCAAATGTCATAAATAATCTCACTATTTAATTTTTTAAAAATTTCAAAATACATAAATATATTGTTTAAAGAAAATTCTTTCAATAAAATCAAATTTATAATTATTTGATCAAAAATTCCTTTAGAAAAATCACATTTACAATTAATTATAAATATATTAAAAACTTAAGCATTTCATCTATATTATCATAAATTTTAACTCAAGTCAAATCTAACTAAATGTACAAATCTATAAAACATCTAATACTTCTATACAACATTTAATACTTAATTATAGAATAATTAGTGGTCACTTCCCCATTTGATATGTATGTCAAAAGGTTGATAAAATTAATTCAGCAACTTTACTAAAACATCAAATAATCCACAAAATTATATATACATATTAGTATTTAAAACAATTCAAATCCAACAAGCCTAACAAGCCTATGTATAAACTCCATACAACCTTCAATAAATAATTAAAAACATATATATAACTTCATCTATATTATTATAGATTTTAACTCAACTCAAATCTACCTAGATATATAGCTCTATACAACATTTAATGTTTAATAGTAGAGTGATTAGTGGTCACTTTCCCATTTGATATATATGTGAAAAGGTTGATAAAATTTGTTCATCAACTTTATTAAAGCATTAAATAATCCACAAAATTATATATACATATTAATATTTAAAACAATTCAAATCCAACAACCCTACATATAAACTCCATACAGCTTAATAAATAGTTACAAACATATATATATGTCTCCATGCAACATTTAACATTTAGTTGGAGAGCGATTAGTAGTAACCTTATCACTTGGCAAGTTGCAACGGATGAACCGATAATGCAGGTTGCAAAATCATGGCATTCTGTCCTCGAATTGTGGTGAACAAGGTTAAGTCTTTATCAGCGTACATAAGGCATTTACATGTTTGGAAAATCATTCTGGAGCAGGTGGATTCGATGCTCAGTCGCCCACTTTAGACAGCAGAAGAGTACAAGTCATCCCATGAGTTCGATGCCCTGTTCACTGGACAAGAGGGACGGGGTCGCCCACCCCAACAACAACGGAGAGAGAGCTTTGTGGGCGTAAACACCTGCCCTCCTCAACAAATATGATTCGTAGCAAGTGGGGACTCTTTGCAAAGAACCTTACGTGCAGTACCACCTCTTCCGGACGCTTTTGTTTTTTTTTTAATTATGCAATCATTGCACGAGCATGTAGCTTTATATAAATGTGTTTAAATGAATTAAGTGTTCTGATTTTTTTTAAGTGTTTTTAAATAAGATAGCTTAAATTTAAATTTATGTTAATTTTATTTTATTTTATTTTGTTAATTTTATTTTATTTTATTTTTATGGAAATTTAGCTTCAATTTATTATAATAATTTCTAAAACTATTCATATAAAACCAAAAACACAAGCAAATTTAATAGAAGTAAAGAGTGGATCGCTAATAGCTATTCTTTAGGATTCCACTCACACTCTAGTTTCCCTCTACTCATTTCATCCTGTGAAAATGGATTATGGACCATGGATCTTCATTGGTATAATGTAGTTAGCTTTTGTTCCTTTAGAGTCATGGAAGTGTTTTTGGTTGGTTGTGAGCTTGGTGTTTTCATTGGTTTGTGAAACAAAAATTTTAATTCTAAAAACTATATGAGAATCCCCCTTGAACTTATCTTTAATACTTCTAATTTAATGTAAGATATCTTGTTGTTGTTCTTTCATATTTGTTAATACATTGTTACATTAACAGTTAATCGTTGTCAAATTCAGTAAACCCTTTTTATCATTGGTTAATTTAGTCAACCATGATCAAACTCATCAACCCTCTTCGACCATGGTGAAGAAATCCAAATTGATATACACTGGTTTTCCACCTTTTATATGCTAATCCACTTATAAAAATGACCCAATCACCTTTTACATGCTAATCCACTTATAAAAATAACCCAATCAACTTATATCCGACTGTATTTACTAATGTATAAATATAATTGTACTAATTTTTATATTGCTAATAAATTTTAAAATTTTGATAAATATAATTATACAAAACTATTTTATTTATATTTTCTAAATATTTTAAAATTTATAATTATTTTATTTTATATTCAAAATTTTAAAAATGTTAAATAATTAAAATTATAAATATTTAAAAAAATTTCGGAAGAAATCATAGATTCAAAACTTATTTATCAAATTCGTAATCGGATTTCACAACTGAAAGAAATTTTTTAACAATCTTGTATTTATTTTAACTATATTTGGCCAGCAGGACGCTGCCAAATCCCATCCCTGCAGGCTGCACGTAACAGGGGCAGGTAGCATGACTTGAATTTCGTCTCTGCAATAGTTAACGTTATTCACTCCGTGGTAATGACAAATAATGATCATAATGAGGAGGGATGGCGTGAGAACCTTGACCCCAGGTGGGAATAGGTTAACATTGTAGCAGATTGTATGAAAATTAAGATATGTTTGGCGAACTTTTTTCCACGATGGCCAAATTTTCACACGACAAAAAATGCGTAGTGTTTTTACCGTCTGAGAATCTACCACAACCTCCTGAAGTCAATAAAAAACCGACCCGTACATAAAGCAAGCTACCTAATTTGTCCCTGGAGAAGCCAGCTTCAATCCTGCCCCTGCATTTTCACACCAGGGTTACTCCGAAACTATGCACTTTATTTGATATAAAAGGAGAGCACGTGTACTGTAGCGCTGAAACGCAGTTGCAATCAAACAACTGGATTGATAGTGGAGGCAGATGAAAGCAAGCGCCATGATTGACTGGCTGAAGGGAATGTACTGCATTGCAATAACATTATTATTCAACACACCTGCAACTGCAGGTGCGCAATGGTTGCCATGGTTGTAAGTGTGAGGTTCCCACTTATGGGCCTTCGTTTCTTTATTTGCAAAAACCAAAACCATCTGTTTTATTATTATGGAATAAAACAATACATTTTTATGTAGGGCAGAATGTCCCCATAAACCTGGAATATACACAGCTTGATATATGTTCTCATTCATTTGTGCAGTAATTTAAAGGATACAACATTATGGTACTTCATCCATTTTTGTATTTTAGAGAGAATCTGAAAAGTGGATGAGGTCCTACTCATTTATGAAAATCTCATACCTAATGGACTGATTTTTGTATCATTTTTATACATAACTAATTACAATATTATACAATACTTCAGAGAAAAAGAGACAGAAATATAATATAAACATCTCTATAAGGTTCTACATTATTGATCCCCCTTCAGTGATCTATCCCTGCACTTTTAGAGTTTCTACTTCAGTTTCCTCTGCTCCTATTTTTATCATGATGTGCATGCCTTCTTGTGTCCTGTAGTCCCTTTTTGGATAATTCATCCGTTGTTTTGTTATGTGCCCTATTGATGTGCCCAATGGATGAATTCTGAAAGCAGCTCTATATACATTTTATATGACTCTATATACATTTTATATGACTCAGCGACCCTTGTAAGTTCGTTGAATGTTGTTCTTTCCATTAACATGATCTATTATGCATTTGAAATCCCCAAAAATTTGTACTTGAAGGATATGTAAGAAAGTGATAAACCATAATAGACCCCATAAAGCAACAGCTTCTGCTTTCATATTTGTTCCTTCTCCCACATATCAGTGACTCCAAAATTCCTGCTCTTTAGTCAATTTTAAACAAAATCCACTCGCACATCTACCTCCTTGAGCTGCTCCATCAAAGAACCCCGAGTAGTTTGTATTTAGAACTCTCCCCTTCTCTGTCTTCTTCTTTTTACTTTTACTGGAATTCTCATTTTGATCTAAAACTACCCACTATTCTATGGATTCATAAATTGAGTTTCCCCTCCCTCTATTGTTACCAAAAATCAGATGGTTCCAATCTTTCCATATTTCCCAAAAGATAACCAAAGCAAACGTCCTCCTGCTTTTATTCTGAGAGCTCCACCATTTTAAACACTCCTACTCCTACTTCTACTGGATAGAAATTTAACTTCTTCCACCAGGTAGCATAATCATATCCGGAGTACTCCCCACATCATTAATATAAAACCATTCTGATTTTAAAGGACAAGAAAAAGAAGAGTTTATCTAGTTGGATTTAAGTAAGTATATTATTCACTTGTGAGTATATATTATTTCATTGCATTAATAAATCAATAACATAATATATATTAATGGTATGTAAAAAATAAGGTAGAGTGTTTATGAAAATCTCTAGAAATAATTAATATTTTACATAATGACAAATATTGGAATAAAGTTGATGTTTATATTTAAGAAAATTAAGCTGGGTTAGGTTAAAATTTCATAAAAAGATCAAAGAGAGAGTAAGAATCATTAATAAAAAAGAAAATTATTCTAAGAAATATCTATAATTTACGACCGATAAATTTGGGTTTTAGTGTTAAATCATCGGGGAGGTCGAAATCGGATTAACAAAGGAAATGCATGAAAAACAGGAGCGTGCGGCCACCTTTCTCTCTCCTCCATGTGGCAGTATGACATATTGGTGATGGGAACATCCCACAATCCCGCATTACGGCGATTGCAAGAATAGAGGGGTTACCTCCCCAAAAACCTTGCAAGGTTGCGATATAGTGTAAAAGCTCCGGGAAAGGCTGAAATTCATTTATAAAGAAAATGCATACGAAAATAGGGTCAGGCAGACCTTTTGTCTCTCTCCTCCAGGGGGGCATGTGGCGGCATATGATTGGTCGTTAGATCTAACATCATCAGTGATGTGCAGTACAGAGGGTCACGTGGTCATACGGGTGACACGTGTCATTCAGTTTCGCATTTTCAGGGGCCATTTTCGGGTGACACATGTCACCACTCACAAGGTGACACATGGCAACGATGACGTTATCCCGCATATCGGTGATCGCAACTGCCTATGGGAGAAACTTAAGGAAAAGTGCATTCAGCATCAGGATGCGGGATTCCGAGTAACAAAGAAAAAGGACCCCGAATGTGATGTTTTATAGGTCATATTTGGTAATTTTTTCACATCTGCGATATTGACCAATGCGCTGTAATGGGTTTTTAAAGGAATTTCGCATCATAACGGAAAAAGACCCCTTGGACATAGGTTTAAAGGCCTTAGTGCCTGAAAGGTTAAGCCCCTAGTCCTAGCCTGTGTTTATATGAAGACAACAGAGATAAGGGTGCTACACCAAAGGGGGGCTTAAAGGGAAGTCATAGTGCACTTGTTTCGTGTTATTCCTATGTTAAAGGCCCATGTTTGAAGGACTCCCAGGTACACCATGAAACACGACACCAGGATTTTCAGGGCACCGATAGTATTTAACAGAGTTTTAATGGGCTGATGGGCCAACAGCTGAAGACTTAAATGGAGCATGGCACAACAATGGAGCAGTACATGGGACTCAGGAAGATTAATGGCTCAACATGGAGCCCCATCCCTCTACACAGCAAAAGACCACAAATACGGGCACTTACAGTTGACCCAACCCCTACTCCACGGAACAAGGCATCCAAGCAGCAAAGGCAAAAGTGACGGCGTCAGTTGAGCAACACAAGAGGCCATACTATGAGAAAATTACAGCCTGAGGTAGAGATGATCACAAGATGGGCACAAAGACTTTTCATTTACTTTCTATCTGGTTATTTACTTATTTTTGTACTGTAACATGCCTTCCTTTCAATGAGTCTTTTAATTCTCTAATGTTTTGGGCCATAAAGCCATCTCTAACTGAGATAGCTAGTCGACCCGACAGCTAAGTCTAGACTAGAGGTATTTTGTTGTAATGAATGTTCTTGCTCCCCTCTCCAGATAAATAGGGGAAAGAAAGACTTAACAAAGGTTCAGAAATTCTAAAGAAAGACTACATGCTATTTTGATGTTGCATCTCATTATATCACAAATTTTCAAACTATCAAGGAAACAATGGTGATTCCCCCTTCAAGTATTATAGTATTTGTTCCCTCTGTCAAAACTCACTTTTATGTTCATGCTTCTACCCCAAATTCATGAAATTATAGTTGCTAGAAATAGTTCAAGCTCCCTCACGGAGTCATTAGTATCTACATGTCAATGTAAATACCTGTTATTGTTTCACAGATTCATTTGTCTCAACATTGTTTATGTAAATGCCTGTGTGGACTATTGAAATTATATATTTAAATCTGCAACACATGAATCATAGCTTTCAACTCCTCCTTCATTCATTATTTTTATTTGTAACTGAAATAAGCATAGAAATCCTTACTGCCTCAAGCTCTAAGTGTCTCTATGTGATGAGTTACTCTTCTCTCTAATCCTCTCTCATCCACTCTGTAAACGTTTATTAAGTTGTAACCCCTTGAACTACTCGGCCACCACTATTTTTATGCATACTTCTAAGGTTTGTGTATGTGAAGTAATACCAGAAATCCATGTTTTAGTCCTTTAAATGAATGAACCAACCCCATATATATAGAGAGAGAGTATAATTGAGATCTCCCTTTACTCAAAATCATTTGAGACACTCTTAATTTAGATGCGCCTGGGCATTAGTCTTGTAAGAAATCTGAGGATGTCTTTGGGAGCTACAACATATTTTGGCATCGTTGCCTCGGAACATATTGAAGGACATTTCCCTTGGGATACAAAAAATTGAACACTCTTTGTGTAGGTCAGAAACTATGTTCTAAGTGCATTCACATCACCTTGGTGACTCCACACCCCCCTCATTATCATTCATAACCCTGGATTTTAAAAGGCCTCATACTCACTCAGATACACCCTAGCGGAAAACCCCATTTGTATATGACCCAAAAAAGTTGATTTCCAAGAAAATCTGGAAAGAGAAAACCCCCCATGACTGTGCTACCATCTCACCAGCCTTTGAAGTTCGCTCATCCGATTCTCAGCTTGCTACTGCTCACTATTTAGGACTTATTCTGAAAGCCCTGACATACCCTCCATCCCCCCCAAACACTGTGGTCTAAATCCCAGTTCCTAAAGAAAATTTTAATACCACTCCCACTAATCCAGATGGCTCTTCCAGGATTTTTGTTAAACGAGTATGCACCTCTGGATCTACCTCAGCCCTTAAGTTTCATGCCCAAGGATTACCTAAAGCTTCTGCCCAGATTCATTGCGGAAGATGACAACACAACACAAAGACACGTAGAAACCTTTTGTGCCCTTGCTGAGAACCTGAATGTGGAACAACTGGGTGTGGTAATGAGACTTTTTGTACAAAGTCTTGATGGAGAATCCAGAAAGTGATTCAAAGGCCTACCAAATTCCACCATCACTAACTGCGAGGAGATAGAAAATGCTTTCACACAGAAATGGGAAGAAAAGAGGAATCATGAGTACCTCCTCAATGAGTTTAATGCCATAAGAAAAATACTGAAGGAGGATACTTCAAAATTTATCAAAAGATTCAATAAGCAGTACAATAACCTACCAGCCGACATAAAGGTGCCTCCAGCTGTAGCTTGTGTGGTTTTCTTGGGATATTTTCAGTCCAAATTTGGTTTTAACTTGAGAGAAAGGAAGTCTCTCTCTCTAGACCAACTTTAGATTGATGCTCTCAAAGTATAAACAAATCTGGTCTTGGCAGGGAAGACAAGGACAAAGCAAGAACCTACTAAACCCAAAAGAGGGAACAAAGTGGCATCCTCCTGTGGTCAAGATGGAGAATCATTAGACCCGAAGTGGGACAATCTGGACAAACTCATCAAGATTTTATCACAAAAGGTTGGAAAGCTTGAAATTGAGAACAATAACCTCACAGAATGCTCATGTCGATAACCGGGGCTATAACCCGCAATATAGAAGACCTCCACTGCAACTACTTCCAAGGAAAAGAAAGGAACAACTTGATCAGATCCCTCATCCCTTATACTTGGAAGATGGTCCCGACAAACAATCGTCAGACACATAAGAGATGCAGGGAAATATATATTCTGCTTTTGCAGAAGAAGAACATGAGAATATGGCTCACCATGAGGCATGCCATGATAAAGAAACAACAGTAGGTGAGGAAGATATGGATTATTATTGCAAACAGTCTGCAGAGTTCATGCAAACACAACCCCAATGTAAGTATAATTTAAGATCTTCAAAGAAGAGGACGAGAGAACCAGAACAATAAGGGGAAGCTGCTCCCAAAGTGGTTCCTCTAGCACCAGACAAGGGGAAAGGTAAGCTCCATCTTGACCCACCCAAGACAGGAGTATTTGTAGATAAGGAAAGCAATGGTCCTAAGGGACACAGAGAAAAGGAGACACCTGTTCTGCCTAAAACTGCCAGCGGGAAGGGAGAAAGAACAGAGCTAGGAGATATAGAAAAGGCCCAACCCACATTCAATCTCTAGAAGGAGCTAGAAAAGGTAAAATTTCATGTTCCTCTTAATGAGCTTCTAAAGCAGCCTAATTGCAAATCCCAAGTCGGTCAATTCATGCATCCAGTCACCTCAACACCAACCCAGGATAGTTTGAACCTATAAGAGGAGAGTCCCATGGTTGTTTTCGCACCGCATGTGGAAGAGTTGGACCCTTCTACTGCACCTTTCTATGTGACTTTGGTGATCCATGACCTTTTGTTGCATAATTTCATGCTGGATTCTAGGGCCTCACACAACCTCATTCTATTAGCAGTAATGGAACAACTAGGCTTGGAGGTCACCAGACCATACAAGGACTTGTACTCCTTCGACTCCAAGAGATTCAGGTGCTTAGGGATGATAAAGGACCTGGTCGTGAACCTAGCTTAGATCTCGCTGAAGAGTGTGGTAATGGATATACTAGTGGTCGATATTCCTCCTTGGTTTGAAATGCTCTTATCCAGATCTTGGGGTTCCAAGGTGGGTGGCTATATCAAGCTAGATCTGACTTATGCCACTATTCCCACTTTTGGAGACAAGCAAAGGGGGCTATACAGCAAATCCTGGTTTGTGAAAAATGTGGCCCCAGCTAAAGGCTTAGAAAATTCCCCAGCTAATGGAAAAGAAAGCGACCTCTCTAGTCTATTCCTAGAAGGAGATGAGGTCATCTTAGAGAAAACATCATCACACCTAACAAGGCAATTAGACAACCAACATACAGATGAAAATCAAGTGTGTAAACTACACTTTGACGGATCATCCAAGCCAAAGCTTGAGGAAACCAACAATGTGGTAGAACATGCAACATTGTTCCTTGGGCTACAGACAACAAGGAATGTGAATGTTGAATTCTCGGCTGTACTTGGAGGCTCCTAGCTAATTATTAAGAAGATCAGATGATTTATAGAAAATTAGAAGATTCATGGAGGAGATCAAAAGAGTTGAGCATCAATTACCAAGTTGGGAACACATATTAAAGTTTTTGTCCAAAGATTTTATGAGGTACATGGTGGTTTTAATTGTTGAATTTCTAGATAACAATGGAATGAGGTTCAGTGCCCTGATGTGGAGACAATACCATTGGAAGATTGGTTTTCAGAATCGGTGGAATCTTGAGCTGCCACTCCCTTTCTTCTTCTACCTACTCATAAGAGATATGAGCAGAACTCAGTAAAGTAGCTAGTTGCTTAACTGGCTACATTAGAGAGAAGAGATCACCTAGTAATTATATTTTCAGTAGGTATGGACAAATTTCATTCAAGTTTGAAGCATGAGGAGAAGGCCCTAGGACTTTGGTAATGTGCCATCTAAATTTTTTATTTTTTCTTAAAAGTTTTATGTTATGCAAGAAAGTTAGTTATTGAATCTTACAATCATTTGGTCAGTTTGCAGTCGTTTAGTTAATTTTTTAGTTTTTTGAATGACTCCATGCCCAATGGAAGGAAAGCTACTAGTCTGCAGGTTCTCAGCAAGGCACTGTCCCCAGTTGGAGCCAATGTTGTCACTCACTGCATTGTGGGTTTTAGTTGGTCAAGGTTTCCCAAGAGCGATGAAGTTTGGAGCCACTTTCCCAACCCATAGAATATCTCAAAGCTTAATCAGACCCTCTTCATTGCATAGTGCTCGAGAAGAGAATCCCAATGGTATATAGAAGTCAAAGAATAAACTTCTAGATTAGAAGTTAGAGCATGTTGAAGATCACAATTAGAAAACCTTGAAAACCAAGAAAATAACCTTGAGGGAAAATATCACATATCGGGGGCCTCGAGCATAATGAGCCCTGCATATCACAATCCCGCATATCGGTAGCCCCACAGTCCTACAATATAGGCTTATCAATGATCAGTGAGGGGCAATCCCGCAATCCCGCAATCTCGCATTATCAGCATACTAGCGGAGCAAAGGGTTGTCACTCTAAAGATTGTGCAGGGGCTGATTCTGTGATGTAGTGTAACATCATCGGGGGAGGCCAAAAAGGGTTAACAAAAGAAATGTGAAACAAAAATAGGGTTGGGCTACCCCCTTTCTCTCTCCTACACGTGGTATCGGTGCATCGGAAATGGGCGATCCTACATCCCGCAAGTCCAGCAAGGACCACATTCTGCATCTTAGAAACCCCACAGTTCCATAGTCATAGCAGTCCCTCATCTCGCACATGGTCCTGGTTGGAAATTGTTGGATACCCCGCAGTCCCATAGTCACAGCAGTCCCTCAACCTGCATCCTGCATGGCCCACGCAATACCTAATGGGCCATCCTTAATGGATTGCGGGTGGGGAGAATCACCGATAAATCTGGGTCTTAGTGTTAAAGTGCCGGGGAGGCCGAAATCTAATTAACAAAGGAAATGCATGAAAAACAGGAGCAGGTGGCCCCCTTTCTCTCTCCTCCATGTGGAAGTATGACATATCGGTGATGGGAAAATTCTGCATCCCGCAATCCCACATTATCGACGATCGCAGGAACAAAGGGGCTACCTCCCCAAAAATCTTGCGGGGTTATGATTATACAATATAGTGTAAAAGCTTCGAGAAAGGCCAAAATTTATGTATAAAGAAAATGCATGTGAAAATAGGGTCGGGCAAGCCGTTTCTTCTCTCTTCTCTAGGGGCCACATGGCGGCATATGATTGGACCTCAGAGCTGACATCAAAGCTAATGTCATCAGTGGCGTGGCAGTAAGAAGGGTGACGTGGTCATATGGGTGACATGTGTCATTCAGTTTTATCATTTTCAGGGGTCTTATGGGGCCATCTTCAGGTGACATGTGTCACCACACACAGGGTGACACATGTCACCACTCACAGGGTGACATGTGGCAATAATGACATCATCCCACATATCGGCAATCCCAATGGCCTAGGGGAGAAACTTAAGGAAAATGCATTCATAGCTGGAATGGGGGATTCTGAGTAACAAAGAAAAAGGACCTCGGATGCAATGTTTCATAGGTCATATTTGATAAGGTTTTCACGTCCAGGATATCGGCCGATGTGATGTAAGGGGTTTTTAAAGGCATTTCACATCATAATGGAAAAAGAGCCCCAGGACACAGATTTAAAGGCCTTAGTGCCTGAAAGGTTAAGCCCCTAGTGCCAACCTGTGGTTATATGAAGACAACAGAGATAAGGGCCCTACACCAAAGGGGTCCTTAAATGGAAGTCACAACGCACTTGTTTTGTGGTATTCTTGTGTTAAAGGCCGCATTCGAAGGACTCCCGGGTACACCATGAAACACGACAGTAGGATTTTGAGGGCACCGATAGTATTTAACATATTTTTAGTGGGTTGATGGGTCGGTGGATGAAGACTTAAATGGAGCATGGCACAACAATGGAGCAATACATGGGACTCAGGAAGATTAATGGCTCAGCATGGAGCCCCATCCCTCTACATAGAAAAATACCACAAATATGGGCACTAACAGTTGACCAAACCCCTATTCCATAGAACAAGAAATCCAAGCAGTAAAGGCAGAAGCAATGGGGTCAGATTAGCAACACAGGAGGCCATACTATGAACAAATTACAGCCTGAGGCAGAGGCGATCACAGGATGGGAACAAAGTATTTTCATTTACTTTTTTGTCTAGTTATTTACATATTTTTGTACTATAACATTCCTTCCTTTCAATGAGGCTTTTAATTCAGTAATGTTTTGGGCCATAGATCCATCTCTGATTGAGAAAACTAGTCGACCTAACAGCTGAGTCTACAGTAGAGATATTTTTTTGTAATGAATGTTATTGCTCTCCTATCCAGATAAATAGGGGAAAGAAAGACTTAACAAAGGTTAAGAAATGCTAAAGAAAGACTACATGCTATTTTGATTTTGTATCTCATTGTATCACATATTTTCAAGCTATCAAGAAAACAATGGTGATTCCCACTTCAAGTATTACAGTATGTATTCCCTATATCAAAACTCATTTTTATGTTCATGCTTCTCTCCCGAAATCATGAAATTATAGTTGCTAGAAATAGTTCAAGCTCCCTCACGGATTCATTAGTATTTACACGTTAACGCAAATGACTGTAACTATTTCACATATTCATTTGTCTCAACATTGTTTATGTATATGCCTATGTGGACTATTGAAATTATATCTTTAAATCTGCAACACATGAATCATAGCTTTCAACTCCTCCTTCATTCATTATTTATGCTTGTAACTCAAATAAGCATAGAAATCCTTAATGCTTCAAGCTCTATGTGATAAGTATAGAATTCTTGAAGCCTTATGCTCTATGTGATGAGTTACTCTTCTCTCTCATCCTCTCTCATCCTCTCTCCTCCACTATGCAAAAGTTTATTAAGATGTAACCCCTTGAACTACTCGACCTCCACTATTTTTATGCATACTTATGAGATTTGTGTATGTGAAGTAATACTAGAAATTCATGTTTTACTCCTTTAAGTGAATGAACCAACCCCATATATATATATATATATATATATATATATATATATATATATATATATATATATATATATATATATATATATATATATATATATATATATATATATATATATATATATAAGTGAGGTCTCCCTTTACTCAGAATCATTTTAGACACTCCTAATTTAGACATGCCCAGACGTTGCCCTTATAAGTAATCCGAGGCTTTCTCTAGGAGCTACAACACACATGATGACATATAATCTTTGGTGTGCATCAAATTCCTTAATCGATGATTCTATAAGACTTCGACTTTTCCAACGAATTTTAACTTCTTCTGCAGCCAAATGGTAATTGAGCTACCTCGCTCTTCTTTCCATAACTTTAGCTATCTAGAAGAAATTTTTTTGACCTATTTCCAATTACCAATTTGATACAATATTGGTACCAAACTATTGACATCCTTAAAACAATAAAAAAAAATGACTGATATTTCTGATCATATACATGAATGGAGATGTAGGTGTCGATTAGTCGAATTTTTTATTCCAGATCATATTTTAGGTGAGAGGTTCATGAAGTCATTAATTCTCGTTATTACTGAGGATGTTGCTAAGGGAGGTGTCATGATGGAAGAGCAGATAATTTATCATGCTCAATATTTAGACTTAGTCTATATGCAATCTAGCACCTTGTATGAGAAAATCCTGAATTTAACGTGCCCAACAATTTTGAATGATCAAACAATTAAAATTCCTACAGGACCTAATGTTGCTAATGGTATAATAGGTTCTATTGTAAAAAAATTATAAGGGGAAAAGGAAGAATTCTAAAAGTACTTAGACTTTGGCCATACAATATTCACCTGTTGAAAGCTGTTCTTCAAAATCTATTTCTGAAATTAATGTCGTAGAAGCATCTACTAACAAGAGTCAATCCTCTGGAGGTAAAAATAAGGGGAAAGGTAAATTGAAACAAAATTCCTCTCTGAAAGAGAAACCCACTAAAACTGAACCTATTGACGAGAAAAGGAAATCTCATTATCCTTGCCTTATATATAATGAATATCATTATATGAAGTAATTCCCACATCGGGAAGAGGTTACAAAATTCATTAAAGGTTCTCCAACTCCCGCTATTTTGAAGGATCCCTTTCCTTCTCATGATAGAAAAATGGTTTCTCATAACACATTTTCCTCTTCCACATCACAAGATATTATGATGATCTCTTCGCAACAAGTTATGGTAGCTACGAGATAAAAATAATATAGATCTAAGGGTCCTGTAGTCAATGGGAACGAGACTAGTTCATCTAGTCAACCTTCCAGTTCAATTCCTCCTCCTCCTTTTGAACCATTATAGATCACAAAAGAAAAACCTGACATGATGATTCAACCACCTCCGAAAGGTGTGCTTCGAAAATCAACTTTCAATCCACATGCTAGAGTTGCATAGAACTATAACATTGTTGAAGACTTGGCTATGTCACCTTCAGCAATGTCAGCTATTGAGGTGCTGCAAACATGCCCAACACAATGAAGGTTACTTTTGTTAGCCTTTGTATCTATTTATCCACAAGATTCTAATATAATTATCCTTTATCTTGAGAGTCATATACCTAGAATCCCACATCAACCATTGTTCCAAATTCCAGTGTTTGTCAAAACTAGATGAGTTTTTTGCATAGTTATTAATGAAGGAGCTTCTACGTGTATCATGTTGATTTCTTGTTGGAAAGATTTAGATTCTCCAACTATCAAACAACCACCAACCACTCTGAAATCCTTTTGTGGAAGAGGTTTTCACCCTTATGGAATCCTCAATGATCTGCCCATCGAGTTAGAAGGTAAAATGGTCATGATCGAAGTTGAATTTGTTGATGCTCATTGGTGAGCACCAGTATTGCAACAATAATGCTGCAACTCATGGGCTACCTACTTTACTCTTATCAACCCGGTAGTTTGTAACAAACTTGGAAGCGATGGTGCTGAATGCACAAGTACTAGTTCTTACTGCAGGTCGTCACTTGGTCAGCTGACACAAGATCACTAGGAGCTCAAGCCAACTTCTATGGGTTCTAGAAGAATCTCTATATGTGATGAAAGAAGAGAAATATTACTCTACAAATTCTACTCTAGCTGCATAAAGGAGAAAATTTGAAATGTAAAGCAAAACTAGTAAACCCAAATTAACCAACTAATCCAACTTTTGTAGAAAGCACTATGAAAACCATGAAAAGAATTCCATTACCTATTCAAGGAAGTAAACAACATCTAACTAATCCATTTCTAGAAGTAAATAAGAAAAAAACATATTTTTTGGATTTTTATGTATTTTTATGTGAATTTGACATGCATGTAATTTATTGTTTGTGAATGTGGCAGCGAATAGGTGGCGTTGGAGTGTGGTTTTGAGACTTGAGAGGATGTAGTATGGTGTGGATGGGTCCTAAGAGGTCTCATGTGGCCTTCTAGAGGCTTTTCCCGCACTCAGCCTTCAAAAGAAAGCCTACAGGAAAATCTATAGGAGAACACAGGAAATCTACACGAGGAAAAACAACGTTCTACAGGAGGCCTACAGGAGGAGGCCGAGAGCAGTTTTCACTATTTTTGGGGTGTGAGAGTGGGTGAAAGAGGTGGATGAAGGTTGGAGTGAGGTTTTAGGGCACCTAGGGTCTACCACGAATCTTCAGAAGAGAGAAAGATGATTGGATTTTCTCAAGGAGAGAGGAAGAAATTCTATGGAGAATGCAGGAAACTAAGGCAGAATTGAGGGGAGACTTGGGAAACCTATAGGTGATGGATCAAATGGAGGATGGGATGGCTAATAGGTTGGCCTACTTCTAGAAGATATCTGCTGCATAAAAAACTAATAGTCAACCAATAATATCAAGCAAGCAATGAAACAAGTGCATCTAGGAAAATAAAGTTTTCCATCAAAATAGTCTAAACTGTGATCTATGGAAGGAAATGCTGATAACTGCTGCAAGAAAGGAAAGCACGAAAGAATACTATTGTAAATAAAGAATTGAGCATAATGAAGAAGTTCTGAAGCAAATAAAAACTAGACTATTAACCACTAAAAAGCTGCAAACACTAAAAGTCCTATGAATGAGAAAAATATGTGTTTTTGGGGCAGCAAGAGGGTCTTTGCCTCAAATCATGGTCTCAAAAGGAGGAAGAGAGGCCAAGGCATTGTTACTAGCCTTTTGAATCTTTTATTTATCATTTCTTTACTTGTTGTAGAAAACACAAATGGAAGCAAACTATTGAATCATCAAAAGCAACCTATTCTTAACCATAAAAGAAATACATCTAACAACAACCTAATCTACAAACTGAAATAAAACATACAAATACGAGTAAAGAGGAGCTTGGCTACTCGGATTGGGCCCTAACCCAAGAGCTTCAACCCTCTGAGGTAACTCAGTGCTAGCTCAAAAAGGATTCCATCTTTATTATCAAAACAATAACAAGATTACATGAAACTGTTTCAAAAGTAATAAGCTCAAAGTTGGAGTAGAGTTTACATAAGCAAAAATCCAACAAAAATCTGACCCTAGTGAGGCCCTAGGCCTCTCTACTTATACAACTGAAGCTACCAACAACTTCCTTAAAATCAGGGAGGCTTGGCTCCCGAAACTCGAGATAATCATTAGTCATCCTCCACTTGCTCGGCTGCCTTCTAGTGCATGACTTCGCTACTTGTACTCCGAGCTGAATGAAGGGGAATTCAATGTGAGGAGTAATAAATGAGGGGTATTCCCTCCTATAAGTCCTCTCCTTTGTCTACTTTGAGTTTTTGCTGCCATTTTTCCACCGGATCCTTGACTTTGATCTCGAAATTCATGAATAATATGCATTAAACACATGTTAGACGACATGGCATCATAACTAACTCAAATCACTCCATAAGCATAAATATAATAAAAAATTCATATAATAAGCTAAGATAATGGTCGATTTGACTAGGTTAGGAGGTAAAACAAGCCCATATAATTACCCATTTATGAGGCTCATCATCACCCCTACTGAAAGTGTTGTTCATCTTCTGAGCAACTTAGTCCATCTCCTCATCTTTTATGGCCCTGGTGACCTCCCTAGCATCCGAAGCATTTGATGTGGTCTCCTCTTCCTTGTCATAGAAATCTTGCCTTCCTTTCTATCTCTTCCCACTACTCCTCCTCTTCTTCTTCTCTTCTGCCTTCCATCATGCCTAGCAGCAATGGGCGACTCAATTTGAGACCAATCCAATTGACCTTCAGCCTCTGCATGGAGCGCTTGTACAGTGGCACTCTTCTTAATGCCTCCTTTATCCTCATGGGGGAATGATATTCCCTGATCTGCAGACTGTGTGGTAAGGTGTTCCATCTCCTCATGCATGCATGCACACAGTCATCCCCAAGTAACCTTTGCATATCCTCAAAGTGTGCAATGGCTTGTGCCTAATTACTTATATATCTAGGGGAAATCTAAGGATTATTGGCAAGTAGGTTATGTGTGTTGATGAGCTCCATGGGATTTGATGGCTCACCTCTGATAATTAATGGCTCATTCTGCTCTTTTATCATCAACCTTCTTATTTCTGCTGCCCTCAACTCTTCATGGTTCATCCATGAGGCCATGGCCATTAGTTGTAGGTTCCCTAGCCTAGAATTGGGGTCCCACACATTCATGTCTGTTAGAGCCATGTTATGTAGGTAGAATTCTGTCATCTTTGCCTTATCTTCTGATGTGCTTTGGTCACACAGGTCCATAAGCTACCTATAATCTTGGAAAGGCATTGTGCCTCTTTGTGCCAAAGTCTTTATCTAAAATTGCAACCATTGGTCCTTGAGATATAGGCCATAGGATTTTGCTAGTGTTCTACATTGCAATGCCTCCATGGATATGCTGGCCATGCATGCCAGCTGGGTCTCTTTCTCTTGCAGCTGCCTCCTTAGCAATTCATTTTCAGTTTCAAGGTGGATTCTTGTAATTGCTTCCCTGTGTCTGATAGCACTCAACTCTCTGCCCATTTCTTTGAGTTTGTTCTCCATATCGCCAATATCCTCAACTCCTTTGGATTTGGCGATTTGCATCCACCTATGTGTTCTTATTCTCTCTTTGTCTAATTCGAAGAATAGTGGAATTGCAAATTTTTGTGGAACTATTCTTCCTCCCTCAAGTAGATTGTAGTAGGAGGCAAGACTAGGCTAGGGATCAGGTTCTTGTAGCTCTGTTTCTTCCTCCTTTACCTGTGGTTGTCCTTCCATTTCTTTCTCAAGCTTTTGGGTCTCCTGTAGTTTTGATAGTGTCTCCTATAGAACTGTCTGAGCCTCCTGTAGGACTGTTTTTGGGTCCTATAGTTCTACCTTTTCTTTCCATGTGGGAGATCTAGGAGTCCCCCTTTCATATGTGATAGGTGCCTTGGAAGGGGATTATTTTCCTTGGGCAAAGGGTGAATCTTCAATTGTAATTGACACTTTTGAAGAGGGCTGAGGTTTCCCTGTTTTGATTCTTGTGCTCTTCCTAGCCCTGAAATACATGGAGGCATGCCTTCTCCTCTTTTGTTTTGGCTTGATTGGTGTATTGAGGGAAGTGAGAGCTGTTGTTTCCTCTCTTTCTAGAGTCTCAAGGGACACTTCTTCTTGTTCTGTCTTTTCTACCTCTTTCTCTCCTCCTTTTGTCTCTTTTTCTCTCTCTATTTCTTCCTGCTCTATTTCTTCAGCTTTCTCCTCCTCTATCTTAGTTTCTTCCTCCTTCCCTTCTTGTTTTGCTAAGTCACCAGTTGCTTCACCTTCTCCCCCTTGCTGCTCTTCCTCCTCACTGCCAGTAGGACTAATATCATAGGTTAGGGTCTTTATGTCATCCTCAGCTGTCATGTTTCGGAAGATTTCCCATGCTATAGGGAGTGTAAATGTATGGATAAGTCCAACCTCAATCATATTACTTTTCCATTCATAGCCTTCAGTCACGTCAACCATCTCTGAGTTAGTCTTGGATTACTATAAAACTTTTGTTCTTCAAAACTTGAAATGAGTTTAATGTCGTGGGCCCTCCTATGATGGGTCACTTCCTATCGACTTTAGCTCATTATTTAGGAAGTTGATCTAGAAACCTTCAATATCTTGAATCTTGCATGCCTTAATGGCAGGTTTCCTTCCTTCAAAGACAGGTTCTCATCATCCCTTCGATCAAATGATTCTATGAGTGTTCGACATCAACACATCTTTTCACACTTCGTAGATTGTAATGGAATTACCTTGAGAGCCATTGTCATTATGGGTGGTTTCTCCTGCACTTGTTAACAATTTTCATCATTGACCAGTAATCAAGTGGTTTATACCATGTTCGACTACGAGATATTCACTCGCATGGCTATATTTGTACTATGGATCGAGAGATGGAGATCAAGACCATGGATCTAGTTTCATCCATCCAGGCTGCATGGAATTATTAAATATTCATGATTGTAAACATAGATCCATTGATGCTTGCATCCAAACTTTGTCATCTATAGACATGGATCTTTTAGATGTATTTTTGTAGTGGTTCTTTCGTACATTTATGTTCTGATTATGGGAATCCCTACCTTAGTGATGATTATATATATTGCATTGTAACATTTGATTGCTTGTTTTAGGTCTCTGACACCAATCTCTAAACCAAACCTTGGCATGATAAAGCACTTCAATCATCAAACATCTCTTCTAACTTTTCACTTTATGGGGAAATCTGTTACACGTCATTTTGTTACATTAGGCAAATGACCATCGGGTTGGAACTTTCGTTATCCATAAATGTGTTCCAAAGCATCCCCTTTCAAGGCTAGAATCCAAACTATCCCAAAGAGAATGAAATTCTTGGATCACATAGCTAAAAATCATATTTTTAGCTTCCTGTGCAATTCTTTAGTCAATTTATGTGCATACGTAGAAAGGTCCATTAGAATCTGTGCATAAGTGCGCTCTCTCTTACATTGTGGCATGCGCACATGACTTAACACATGTAAAAATAAAAATTAAATTCTAGAATCATTGTTGATTGAATCGTTCCCAACTAACAAGCTTCAAATGGATGCCTATTCAACCCTGATCCCTCTCATCATGGAGATACCTCCCTCTCTTTGTGGAACCCCTATCCCACCAGTCGTGGATCTCATCCCTTGGGAAATGAATGCCAAACTTCCCCCTCTTGGCCTATAAAGCTAACATAGGCCTGAGGATTGGGGAGGATTGTTGGAAGTATGCTTATGCTGCAGAAATAAGGCTAGCAGACTATTCATTGAAGGAGAGGAGTGGATATTGTCAGAAGAGACTTGTAACATCAAGGCTTTGAAGTTGTAAGTTTATTCTCCATTTTATTAATATTAAAGAAATTGTTCTTTCCCAATTATGTCTTCTTTGATATCATTTTTTGGATTCCTTAATCACCCACATAGGTTATGATTACATATTGTTCAATTTATGATATATGATTGAGTTAATTAGTTCATTTATCTTTTATGCTATATACTAGATGCGTTCATCTTTTGTATGTTTTTGTCTATGCAAAAATCCTTTAGGACATCATGGAGAAGTTGTGGGAAGCGCTAGAAATGTATGTAAAGCATCAAGGAGAAGCGAATGGTCGAAATATCTTAAAAGGATTTCATCAGGAATTTTGATTAGATGGTAAGTGACCTCTCCCATATTGTTTGTTTTAGTCAAGCATAATCTAGGGAAAGGTAACAGTTCTTTATTGTTTGTTACTACATTTCTCTAAGGTCTTGGGAGATCACTCTTGTTTGCAAGAGAGATTTGTCTTCCTAACATTAATCCAGGTGGATATTGGTGGCCACCCACCTGTTCCACTTGGACCCCCAATACTTTTTCCTATTAGTTTCCTATTTTTTAGCACAATTTCCTATTTTGGTATTTTTCTATTTTTGATAGCTTTTCAGGCCTTGAACTTCCAAGGCCATTTTGAGGCCCTAAATGACATTGTTTTGGGAAACGAGAAAACATAATTCAAATATTGATGCTTGTAGTTGAAAGCTTTTTTCCTCGAATAAACCTTTCTAATAGGCTATCCTGCATGCAAAACAAAGATCATATTCCAAATTTATGCCCTCGGCAAGTTGATGTTCCAACTAACCCCATAAGGGCCCATAAGCTTTTGGAACTTCATCTCCTAGGCTTAGGTCTTTGGATGTTTATGGTTTCTCATTATTTATTCATGACGAAAAGGTCTCATATCCTCATTATAACATAGTTTAGAATGCATGTATCCATCACATATATTCTCAGAGATGATCTACTATGGCCTGAGCTATTTTTCTTTCATTCTACATGTAAACAGTTTTCAACGTTTTTTATTTATTAATTGAAGTTTAGTTTCATTGTATATATGTATTCTTTTTAATATATATTTCATTTCATTCCTTCATAAATCCAAATCAATGGTATCAAAGTGGTCTACTCTTTCTCTATTTTTATGTGCATGTCCCCAACAAGGTCAGGATATAATGAGTTGGGACTCAAACTGCTTGAACCTTTGGAAGGTCGTTGTCACCGACCTCAATGGCCTCCCAAGGTAGAACAAAATAAAGGCAAGGGAGTAGGAGATCTTATTAAATTGTTGCTCGAACAAGCCTTAAAGAAACAAAGGAACAAAACAATGGATAACTTTTCCTAGATTCTCCAACATTTACCAATAGGTTATGCATCTTCATCTACTAATAAATTCAGAGGCACTTCCCCCTTTAAGTTACAATTTAACTTTGATATTACTATATTCAAATTCCAGATAGATGCGGATGTTGTAGATAAATGGTTAAATATACTAGAAGGATATTTTTCAGTCCATCATTTTTCTAATAGAGAGAAGATTATTTTTGCACTACATAAAGCTGCCCCACACATGAATGATTAGTGGGAAACTTACTATGGGAAAAGGGCCACAATATTTTGCACTGTTTTTTGATGCACCGTCTTGGAAATCTTTTAATGATGCTGTCAACGAACAATATTACCCTATTATAAGTTATGAATGAAAATATATAAAATGGACCACACTACGACAAGAAAGTAACTATGATGTGTTAGAGTTCTTGAATATTAATCATAATTTGCACACGAAGTTGGGTAACAAGGACTGTGAGTGACATCTAGTGCTCAAGTGTCATGGTTTTTTACATAAATACATCCAAACAAAAATGGAGTCCCAGTACATTTCACTTGGCACAACCTATTAATATGTTACTTGAATCGAGTAAAAAATTAAACAGGAGAGGTGATACTTTTGTTCTAATAACCTGAAGCGGGGAAAGGGCACCTCGAAACTATAGAAAAAGGGATAGATCCAAGGCATAATAACCCAATAAAACCCATCGAACCTACAAGAAAAGAATATAAATGGAAAGACGAATAAGAACACGGGTAATTAGTGTGAGCTCCACAAGAACTCCACTTATAACACAAATGAGTGTTGCTTGAAGAAGTTTTTGTTGGCTAAGATGAAAGCTTCAGAGTCAGATGTAAGTTCTGACTTTGAACCAAACCCTAACAAGGGGAAACAAATCATTAATGTAGAACCCAATGCCATCACTGCTACTACCAAGGTCTAACACAATGTGCCTGAAGATTTAAAGGAAGGTGAGCAACTCTTCCACTCATATATGTGGGTAAATGGGACATCAATGCATTTCATTGTTGATACTGAGAGTAAAAATAACCTCATCTCAAAAATTTCATTAAGCATTTGGGCTTGCCAATAACACCACACCCACATCCATACACCATAAGGTGGATCCACTAAGGGTGATATCTCCACATCACCCCATAGTGTCGTCTACCGTACAACATCAAGCCTTTCATGGATGAGGTATTGTGTGATGTTACTCCCCTTGAAGTTTGTGATGTTTTATTTGGCCAACCATGCTTGTAGAAGTGTCATGTTGTGTATGACTCTCGACCTTGTACTGTTATTATTACTGTGGGTAGAAAATTGTATAAGATATTGGAGGTAGCCCCACCTACTGTTATTCTTTGATCTCTACTAAGAAATGTAGTAAGATCATCTCCAAGAATAGGAAATTTTTCTTGATCCTAATTCACTCTCAAATTAAGGGGAAGATCATGGCCACATCCATATCCTCCAGTTACGGCTCTTCTGCACGAAAAAATCAAGTGGATAAGGTCATGGAAGAGTATAGAGACACCTTCTCCTCACTCACAGGGGTACGTCTACATTATCATGTCAAACACTCCATAGATCTGACCCCTGGTATACCCCTACGCAATGGGCCAATCTATTGTCACTCTCTTCTTCAAAATGAGTAAATCAAGTTGTAGATCTAGGCGCTTCTACAAAAAGATCACATCCAACCAAGTTCCTCACCTTGTGGGAGCCTAATTGTACTCATGTAGAAGAAGGATGTGACATGTAGGATATGTATTGATTATCGATCCTTGAAAAAAATCGCAGTCAAGAATAGGTACTCGATTCCATGGATTGATGACCTTCTTGATCAATTCAATGGGGGAAAATAATTTAGCAAGAATGATTTGAAGTTTGTCTATCACCAAGTTCCAATACAACCCATGGATGTGTAGAATATTTCTTTCAAGTCCAAGGAGCATCTTTTCAAGTGGTTGGTCATGCCCTTCAGTTTGAAAAATTCCCCAGAAACTTTCATGACTTGATAGATGACATCTTGCAACTTTTCACCAACTCATATGTGGATGTATATCTTGATGATATCCTCATATTAAATAAGAGTTGGGAAGTGCACTTAGCATATATGGCAGGCCCTGGATAGTCCGCGACAACAAAAGCTATGTGCAAACTTGGAAATATGTGCCTTTGACATGGAAAATGTCTAGTATTTGGGTTACATTAATGATGACAAATGTGTGCATGTGGATCTAGCTAAGATCAATGTCATTGAATATTAGTTAGGTCTAGCAAGTCTCATAGATCTTCTCATCTTCTTGGATCTAACTACTTTCCACCGCAGATTTGTGTTGGTATTCTCTCATATCGCTTGGTCCTTAAGTCAAGTTACCAAGGGTGGAGAGAAAGTAAAGTTTTTTTGGTCTAGGTCACAATAAAAGGCCTTCGTTGAGTTGAAACACTGCCTTTTCTTTGCACCAGTTCTCACATTTCCAAACCTGTAACAACCATTTGAGATTGAGATAGATTCCTCTGACTATGTTATTGGTATAATCCTCACTAAACAAGGGAATATGGTGGCCCATCACAGCGAGACACTCTATCATGTTATTCGTAGATACCCCACCGACGATAAGGAGATGCATTCCATCATCCAGGCCTATCAGTAGTGGAAACATTACATTCTAGGGAAGGAGATAATCATCAACACAGATCACCAACCTCTTCAATTTATGCAGAAATAAGGAAAGTTACAACATGATCACTATCAGAAATGGTTCACATATATGCAAAAATTACATTTGAACATTAAATATAAGAAGGGTAGCACCAATCACTTTGTAAATTTCCTTAGTCAACCATCAGTTGTGGCACTAACCACTATTCTAAAATATTGTGGGAATGATACTTCTAGATGATCCAAAATTTTCCACCACATACCAAATGTTGATGGAAGGCAAGTAAGTTCCAGATTTCCACCTCAAGGATGCATTGTTGTGCTTCTTAGGACACCTTAGCATTCCTTCAAGCGAGAGTTCCAAGATAATTTGGGAGGCACATTACAATAGGGTAGTAGGGCACTTTGGCATCGAGAATGTATTCATAGTACTAAGAAAATATTTTTATTAGTCAAAAATTTTATATGATGTTTGCAAATATATTATATCATTCACTGTTTATGCCATTGTTAACCCAACATTAAGAAGAAAGGCATATACAACCCTATTCCTACTCCTAGTCGGCCTTGGGAATCTATCTCCATGGACTATATGTCTAGCCTTCCTTCTACCAAGCATGGTAATGAATGTGTGTTTGTGGTCATTGAAAGTTTTTATAAGATGCCCATATTGGCTACCTATAAGAAGAGTATCATACCAGAGGCCACTACAAAGCTCTTCTTAGAATAGGTGTGGGTACATTTTGGGATCCCACAGGCCATCATATTATATCAAGATAGAAGGTTCCTAAGTGCATTCTAGTCAAGCCTTTAGTCATTATTGGATACCAATATCACCAATTTGACTACCTTATACCCTCAAACTAATGGCCAAACATAGGTTATCAACACAATGATAGTGCACATACTATGCATGTACAACTCTAAGCATCCATGAATATGAGATGAGATCCTCCCTTATGTTAAACACAACTACAACATAGCTCTCCATAGCTTAATTGGACACAACCCCATTCATGTGGGCATGGGATTCCAACCATTATGTCCCATTGATGTTATAATTCATCTTACAACTACATAAGTAGAATATACATGTGTTCAATTCGAAGATGATAAAGCCATCAAGTATATTGATCACATTCAACACATCCATTAGCAGGTTCGTGATATCTTGGATAAATCTAATACTAAGTATAAACAACGCCATGATCAACATCAGGTACCACATAAGTTTCTTGTGGGAAACAAGGTTTGGTTGTATTTGCCGAATGAAAACCTTACAGGAGCTCATCACAAGCTTCGAACACTCTGATATTGACCTTACACAATCATCAAGGCTATGGGTGGCAACAATTTCAAGCTAAATACCCCCCCATTGATTGGTTTGCATCCATATTCAATTTGGACCACCTTCGACCATACTTTCCACCATTGTGGGACACATGAGACATTGCCAAGAGGTTGAAACCAATAGATCTCAAACCAAATTTCATTGAGTAGGCCCCAATTAATCATATCATGGACACACATATTAAGGACACTCACTGACATAGGATATAGCTATACCAAGTTTTCAAAGTTGACCAACTCCTACACCAAGGCAAGTGGCTCATCAAGGATGAAGTTTAGTAGGATTTTCCCCATCTCATGGAGGCACTAACCATAATGGGGACCATTGCTTCCAAAGGGGGGAGGACTGATCCATATGGATATTGGTGACCACCCACCTATTCCACTTGGACCTTTAACATTGTTTCTTATAACTTTCCAATTTTTAGGCATAGTTTCCTACTTTGGTAGTTTTATATGTTTTGTAGTTTTTCAGGTCTTGAACTTCTGGAGTCGTTTTGAGGCACTAATTAACGTTTTCACTGGACATGCATATTTAAACTATTTCATCTCTTGAATTTTTATCATAACTATGTTATTATTCATCAACATATGATAACTTCTCAAACCATTAAAGAAAAGTATTAAAACTAGCAAGAGATAACTAAAGAGTTCCCCCTCATAATTATGGCTGCATCACTAGCCATAAACTTTTTCAATTATGATGGGTTTCTCAAGGGAATATAGTTATCATTTTGCAAGTTTATCTCGTTGCATCAAAATCAAGTCATTCTTCAAGTAACATCAATCTATCCTTATATATAACAAAATAATTTCACACAAGTATGCATCCATCAATAAATATTAGTTTAAAACTTAAATTATTTCCTATCCTCAAGCTGACCTATGTTTAGTGTTAAATCATGGCTCTAATGCCATTTTTTCATATAGTATTAGAGCTCCCATTTCATCAGTTCTTGAGCCAATGTAGATTCAGTGTTAAACCATGCCCTTATACCACTTTGTCATATACCCAGTTTCCTCAATGAATTACAGAGGTTACAAGATACCCAAAATTCTCTTTTTCTTTTTACTAACTTGAAAATAAACCCTGATACCACTTTGTCACATACCCCTACTAAATTTATCCTAACCACACTTGCAAAAATTTGATTTTATGATCGATAACCATACTATCTCAAAACTTTAAACACTTCATATACTATAAATTTCAAGTCGACCCAAATCTAGTTATATATATATATATATATATATCACTTTAAACAACTTTTAATACATAGTTCTAGAGTGGTCAATGATCACTTTCCCATTTGATATGTGGTAACGAATTAACCAATAGTAAAAAAATATAGGTCAAAAGGTCGTTAGAATTCTTTTATCTACTTTATTATAAACAACCATCCTATAACGTCCACAAGTCTTGTTCTGTTAAGGCACTCCTTGATGTGAAGTCATTGGTTCAATTCTCCACATGGAAAGGTCGTTAGAATTCTTTGATCTACTTTATTATAAACAACCATCCTATAACGTCTACAGGTCATGTTCTGTTAAGGCACTCCTTGCCATCGTTTCAATTCCCCGCCTGGATCAGGGTGATTTATTGGACATGGTAAAGATGTAGTCCCACCAAACTTACAAAAAAAAATCATACAATAACAAAACATATATATATATATATATATATATATATATATATATATATATATATATATATATATATATATATATATATATATATAATTTAAAGCCATTCAAATTCAACAAATTTATATATAAGTTCTATACAATCTTTAATATATAAATAGTGAATGAATACATTGTTAAAATACTCCTTGCATAATTATCACTAATTCCAAAAGTCTTAAATAATCTGACTACTTAATTTAAAAAGAAAAAATTCAAAATACATAAATATATGGTTTAAGTAAAATTCCTTCAATAAAATCAAATTTACAATTATTTGGTCAAAAATTCCTTTAGAAAAATCACATTTACAATTAATTAATACTTATAAATATATTAAAAACTTAAACGGGCCTCACCATTTGGGAGGTCACAGGGTCAATTCCCAAAAGCTCTTAGGGTCATGTCTTGTTATAGGCCGAGGGTCATCAGCCCTAGATTTTCTCGTAGATGTAGCTTCACCCGCTGACCGAAGGTGTTTGTGAACAACAACATAAAAATAAATAAATAATAAATATTAAAAAGTTAAGCGTCTCATCTATATTATCATAAATTTTAACTCAAGTCAAATCTATCTAAATATATAACTCTATAGTGTTGAAATGTTAATTTCAACTGCTGCATACTGTTTCCAGAAAACCAGCCAGACTTCCCCTCACCGCTTTTCAAGAGACGGTGGTATTTCTCAAATGGCAGCGATAACACCCAGCAGCAGACACGTGGACAACAGTTTTGCCAAAGCAGTTTTCCCCGGAGCGTAAACTTCAACAGATAGAGCCGTGTGATATGGATGGGCAGCTGTCCGATTGAATGTACAGGCCTGCAGCAAATGAATTTGACGTGAAGTAAAAGTTTTTGTTTGACCACCAGTTTCAGTGAAGTAATTGATGTATTTACTCCGGTTGGTAAACGTTGGTAAAAATAGTAAACACCAGGTTTTATTGCGGACATGGAGAATGTACCGCAACATCCAGAAATTTCAGGAAATTAAACTTATTTGTCTGCCGCTCCATACCTTGTTTTAATTTCTAGTCTTGTCATAAAAATTTTAAGTAGTTTTTCTGGTGTGTTGTTTTAATGTAATGAGCAGCAGCGCGAGCTCATATGAATGAAGCTTTTATGCACAGCAGTGCAGGGACTGAAATGAAAGGTAAGAGAGAGGCGCAGCAGCGCGATAGCAAGAAGAAGAAGAAATTTCTCTTACAGCAGTGTGAATGGAAGTGAAGCGCAGCTGAGCGCAAATGAAAAAGAGGGCAAAATGCAGCAGAGCGTGAATGTCCAGTTTTTGTGAATGTAATGCAAAGAGAAACTCGCCGCAGCGAATGTAAGGAGAATTCTTCCAGCAGGTTGAATGTAATACACACAGCAGTGTGGATGGAATGCAAAGAATACGCAACAGCGTATGTAATGTTTTTGTTGAACTTGTAATGTGTGGAAAAACGCAGCAGCGTGAGTTTTTGTTGTTTTGTTGAGAAAACAAAAGGCAATACGCAGCAGCGCGTATGTGCTAAGTGAATGTAATGTTTTGTTGAAAGACAGAGTCTGTAATGCACAGCAGTGCAGAGATATTACAGCCTGAGCGCCATTGTGAAGAGCAGCGCGAATGAAGAGATTTTTACACACAACAGTGTAAAATTTCAGGCAGACACAGCAGTGTCAATTTGCAGGTAGAGACAGATTGAAGTGCCTCTGAAGCAGGCATGTTGTAATCCCTCTGTTAAGAGGAAGATGCTATTTGTGTGGAACTGAAGCGTTCCTTGGAGAATCCCTCTGTTAAGAGGAAGATGCTTTTCAGCATAGACAGTTGGAGAATCCCTCTGTTAAGAGGAAGATGCTTTTCAGCATAGACAGTTGGAGAATCCCTCTGTTAAGAGGAAGATGCTTTTCAACATAGACAGTTGTGAAATCCCTCTGTTAAGAGGAAGATGCTTTTGTAACAGCAGTTGTGAAATCCCTCTGTGTGAGGAAGATGTTTTTGTAACAGTTGGTTTCCTGTTAATTAATACAAGTTTTTTTTGTGTGTTGCTGAAACACCGTAATCAGAAAATAGTTTCTCGGCGTCAAAACAGAGTGTTGCTGAAACACCAGTTTCAGCGTTGCTGAAACACCGTTGCTGAAACACTGCATTCAGCAATTGACGAAACTGCGTTGCTGAAACACCGTATTCCGCAAACGATTTTTATTTCCGCTGTGTTAAAATAGAGCATTGTTCTGTTCAGTTTTTGATCCTGTGGCAAAACAGAGTATTACTCTCTGTTTAGTTAGTTTTGTTTTGGAATTTAGCAGAAAATTCCCAACATATAGAACATTTAATACTTAATTGTACAATAATTAGTGGTCACTTCCCATATGATATATATGTCAAAAGGTTGATAAAATTAGTTCATCAACTTTACTAAAACATTAAATAGTCCACAAAATTATATATACATATTAGTATTTAAAACAATTCAAATCCACCAGCAGGGGTTTGGTCTCGTGGTCAGCAAACAATTTGCTAAGTCATTCGTGTCGTTGTGCAGGTCACGGGTTCAAGTCTCGTCTTACCCTGAGGGGTCATTCCTTGCAGGCTGGGCGGTTACTCCTAACTGTTATAGTGGAAGCCGGTGGGATTCGACCCTGTCTAATGCAAATACGATACCACCTCCATTATTGATTCAGCTAGATATCAAAAAAAAAAAACACAATTCAAATCCAACAAACCTACCTATAAACTCCATACAACCTTTAATAAATAGTTACAAACATATATATAACTTCATCTATATTATCATAAATTTTAACTCATCTACCTAGATATATAACTCTATACCACATTTAGTGCTTCTATACAACATTTATATTTAATTGTAAAGTGATTAGTAGTCACTTTCTCATTTAATATATATGTCAAAAGGTTGATAAAATTCGTTCATCAACTTTATTAAAGCATTAAATAGTCCACAAAATTATATATACATATTAATATTTAAAACAATTCAAATCCATCAACCCTACATATAAACTCCATAGAGGGTAATAAATCATATTATCATAAATTTTAACTCAACTCAAATCTACTTAAATATATAACTCTATACAATATTTAATACTTCTATACAACATTTAATGTTTAATTGTAGAGTGATTAGTGGTTACTTTCCCATTTAATATATATGTCAAAAGATTGATAAAATTCGTTCATCAACTTTATTAAAGCATTAAATAGTCCACAAAATTATATATACATATTAATATTTAAAACAATTCAAATCCAACAACCCTACATATAAACTTCATACACTTCATACAGCTTAATAAATAGTAACAAATATATATATATATATATGTCTCCATGCAACATTTAACATTTAGTTGGAGAGCGATTAGTAGTAACCTTATCACTTGGCAAGTTGCAACGGATGAACCGATAATGCAGGTTGCAAAATCATGGCATTCTGTCCTCGAATTGTGGTGAACAAGGTTAAGTCTTTATCAGCGTACATAAGGCATTTACATGTTTGGAAAATCATTCTGGAGCAGGTGGATTCGATGCTCAGTCGCCCACTTTAGACAGCAGAAGAGTACAACTCATCCCATGAGTTCGATGTCCTGTTCACTGGACAAGAGGGTCGGGGTCGCCCACCCCAACAACAACGGAGAGAGAGGTTTGTCGGCGTAAACACCTGCCCTCCTCAACAAATATGAGTCGTAGTAAGTGGGGACTCTTTGCAAAGAACCTTATGTGCAGTACCACCTCTTCCGGACGCTTTTGTTTTTTTTTTTTAATTATGCAATCATTGCACGAGCATCTAGCTTTATATAAATGTGTTTAAATGAATTAAGTGTTTTGATTTTTTTAAGTGTTTTTAAATAAGATAGTTTAAATTTAAATTTATGATAATTTTATTTTATTTTATTTTTAATGGAAATTTAGCTTTAATTTATTATAATAATTTCTAAAATTGAATCTTATTAGAGAATAATACTTTTTATTCTAATTATTTTAAAAAATATTTACTTTAACTTATTTTTAATTAAAATGAAACTATTGGTTAATATATATAAAGAAATATACAAAATATATATATAAATGAAAATATTATGAATACAATATTTATATAAAAATATTGTTTGGGTGTAAATATAAATATTTAAAGAATAAGCAGAATTTTATTTTTAACCCATCCATATTTATATGAGTTATAAACTTTAAATTATAATTTAAGTGAGATTCTCACCAACTTAAATTCATTTAAAATGATAAAAATATATACATAAAATTTTGAATTTTTTTTTCATATTTAATAAATAAATAAAAATAATGATAATTTTATCAAAAATTTAAATGATATTGATCACATACATTTATTTATTATCCAATTTACACTAAAAAAATATTTTAAGCTACTTGACTATAAACCGTTACCCTATAACTATTCCTATAAAACCAAAAACACAAGAAACCCTAATAGAAGTAAGAAGTGGATGGCTAATAGCTATTCTTTAGGATTCCATTCACACTCTAGTTTCCATCTACTCATTTCATTGTGAAAATGGATTATAGACCATGGATCCTCATTGGTATAATGTAGTTAGTTTTTGTTCCTTTGGAGTCATGGAAGTTTTTTTTGGTTGGTTGTGAGTTTGGTGTTTTTATTGGTTTGTGAAATAAAAATTCTAATTCTAAAAACTATATGAGAATCCCCCTTGAACTTATTTTTAATACTTCTAATTTAATGTAAGATATATTGTTGTTGTTCTTTCATATTTGCTAATACATTGTTGCATTAACAGTTAATCATTGTCAAATTGGTAAACCCTTTTTATCATTGGTCAACTTAGTCAACCATGATCAAACTCATCAACCCTCTTTACCATGGTCAAGAATCCAAATTGATATACACTGATTTTCCACCTTTTATATGCTAATCCACTTATAAAAGTGACCCAATCACCTTTTATATACTAATCCACTTATAAAAATTACCCAAAATTACCCAATCAACTTATATAGGCCATATTCACTAATGTATAAATATAATTGTACTAATTTTTATATTGCTAGTAGATTTTGAAATATTTTAAAATTTTGATAAATATAATTATACAAAACTATTTCGTTTATATTTTAAAATTTATAATTATTTTATTTTATATTCCATATCTTAAAAATGTCAAATACATAAAATTATACATATTTGAAACATTTTCTGAAAAAATCATATGAGAAGATTTAAATGGACCGGTTTGGAACTTATTTATCAAATTCGTAATCCAATTTCACAATTCAAAGTTTTTTTTTAACAATTTTGTAATTTTTTTAACTATATTTGGCCAGCATGACGCTGCCAAATCCCATCCCTGCAGGCTGCACCTAACAGGGGCAGGTAGCATGACATGAATTTCGTCTCTGCAATAGTTGACATTATTCACTCCGTGGTAATGACAAATAATGATCATAATGAGAGGAATGGCGTGAGAACCTTGCCCCCAGGTGGGAATAGGTTAACATTGGAGCAGATTGTATGAAAATTAACATGAATTTGGCGAACTTTTTTTTCACGATGGCCAAAATTTCACACGACAAAAAATGCGTAGAGTGTTTTTACCATCTGAGAATCTACCACAACCTCCTAAAATCAATAAAAAACGGACCCGTACATAAAGCAAGCTAAACCAATTTGTCCCTGGAGAAGACAGCTTCAATCCTGCCCCTGCATTTTCACACCATGGTTACTCCGAAACTCTGCACTTTATTTGATATAAAAGGAGAGCACTTGTACTGTTGCGTTGACACGCAGTTGCAATCAAACAACTGGATGGATAGTGGAGGCAGATGAAAGCAAGCGCCATGATTGACTGGCTGAAGGGAATGTACTGCATTGCAATAACATCATTATTCAACACACCTGCAACTGCAGGCGCGCAATGGTTGCCATGGTTGTAAGTGTGAGGTTCCCACTTATGGGCCTTCGTTTGTTTATTTGCAAAAGCTGCACACAGCTGCTATGTTTATAATTTACCATTATTAGCTAATTTTGTTGATTGCAATGGTCGTCATTACTTCTACTTGATAGAAATTTAACTTCTTCGACCAGCTGGCATAATCATATCGGGAGTACTCGTAAGATCATTAGTATAAAACCATTCGGCTTTTAAAAGGACATTAAAAAGACGAGTTTATCTGGTTGGATTTTAGTAGGTATATTATACTTGTGGGCATATATTGTTTCTTTGTATTAATAAATCAATAACATATTATATATTAATGGTATGTAAAAAATAAGATATAGTATTTATGAAAATCTCTAAAAATAATTAATATTTTACATGATGACAAATATTGCAACAAAGTTTATGGTTCTTATATTTAAGAAAATGAAGTTGGGTTAGGTTAAAATTTCATAAAAAGATCAAATAGAGAGTAAGAATCATTAATAAAAAAAGAAAATTATTTTAAGAAATATTTATAAACTACGGGGAGAACGGATAAATTTGGGTCTTAGTGTTAAAGCGTTGGGGAAGCCAAAATGGGATTAACAAAGGAAATGCATGAAAAACATGAAAGGGCGACCACCTTTCTCTCTCCTTCACGTGGCGGTATGGCATATCGATGATAGGAAAATCCCACATCCCGCAATCTCGCATTATCGGCGATTGCAGGAACAAAGAAGCTACCTCCCCAAAAATCTTGTGGGGTTGCGATTCTGCTATACAATGTAAAAGCTCACGGAAATGCTGAAATTCATTTGTAAAGAAAATGCATGCAAAAACAAGGTCAAGCAAGCTTTTTTCTCTCTCCTCTAGGGCGTCACATGGCAGCATACGATTGGTCTTCATAGATGACATGGCAATGGACGTCATCAATGACATGCAGTACGGAGGGTGACATGGTCATACGGGTGACACATGTCATTCAGTTTCAACGTTTTCAAGGGTCCTATGGGGCCATTTTTGGGTGACACATGTCACCACTCACTGGGTGACACGTGGCAACGATAACATCATCCTGCATATCGATGATCTCAACTGCCTAGGGGAGAAACTTAAAGAAAAGTGCATTCAACATCGAGATGTGGGATTCCGAGTAACAAAAAAAAGGACCCCGAATGCGATGTTCATAGGTCATATTTAATAAGTTTTTCACGTCTAGGATATCAGTCAATGCGGTGTAAGGGGTTTTTAATGGCATTTCACATCATAAAGGAAAAAGACCCCCTGGAAACAGGTTTAAAGGCCTTAGTGCTTGAAAGGTTAAGCCCCTATTCCCAACATGTGGTTATATGAAGACAATGGAGATAAGGGTGCTACACCAAATGGGGGCTTAAAGGGAAGTCATAGCGCACTTGTTTCGTGTTATTCCTGTGTTAAAGGCCCATGTTCAAAGGACTCCCAGGTACACCATGAAACACAACACCATGCTTTGTAGGGCACTGATAGTATTTAATAGGGTTTTAATGGGTTGATGAGCCAGTGGTGAAGACTTAAATGGAGCATGGCACAACAATGGAACAGTACATGAGACTCAGGAAGATTAATGGCTTAGCATGGAGCCCCATCCCTCTACACAGCAAAAGACCACAAATACGAGCACTTACAGTTGACCCAACCCCTACTCCATGGAACAAGGCATCCAAGTAGCAAAGGCAGAAGTGGTGGGTCAATTGAGCGGCACAGGAGGCCATACCATGAGAAAATTACAGCCCAAAGCAAAGGAAATCACAAGATGGGCACAAAGACTTTTCATTTACTTTTTGTCTGGTTATTTACTTATTTTTGTACTATAACATGCCTTCCTTTCAATGAGTCTTTTAATTCTATAATGTTTTGGGCCATAGAGCCATCTCTAACTACGACAGCTAGGCAACCTGAAAACTGAGTCTAGACTAGAGGTATTTTGCATGAATGTTCTTGCTCCCCTCTCTAGATAAATAGGGGAAAGAAAGACTTAACAAAAGTTCAAAAATTCTAAAGAAAGACTACATGCTATTTTGATGTTGTATCTCATTGTATCACAAATTTTCAGACTATCAAAAAAAACAATGGTGATTCCCCCTTCAAGTATTATAGTATGTGTTCCTTCTATCAAAACTCATTTTTATGTTCATGCTTCTCCCCCAAATTCATGTAATTATAGTTGCTAGAAAGAGTTAAAGCTCCCTCACGAATTCATCAGTATCTACATGTTAATTTAAATGCTTGTAACCGTTTCACAGATTCATTTGTCTCATCATTGTTTATGTATATTCCTATGTGGACTATTGAAATTATATCTTTAAATCTGCAACACATGAATCATAGCTTTTCAGCTCCTCCTTCATTCATTATCTCTACTTGTAACTCAAATAAGCATAGAAATCCTTAATGCCTCAAGCGATGTGTGTTAAGTATAGAATTCTTGAACCCTTATGCTCTATGTGATGCGTTACTCTTCTCTCTCATCCTCTCTCATCCACTCTGCAAAAGTTTATTAAGTCGTAACCCCTTGAAATACTCGGCCTCCACTATTTTTATTCATACTTCTAAGGTTTGTGTATGTGAAGTAATACTAGAAATCCAACGTTTTACTCCTTTAAGTGAATGAACCAACCCCATATGTGTGTGTGTGTGTGTGTGTGTGTGTGTGTGTGTGTGTGTGTGTGTGTGAGGTTTCCCTTTACTCATAATCATTTGAGACACTCCTAATTTAGATGTTCCTAGACACTAGTCTTGTAAGCAGTCCAAGGCTTTCTCTGGGAGCTACAACACACATGATAACATATCATCTTTGGTGTGCATTGAATTTTTTAATCAATGATTATATCAGACTTCGCCTTTTCCAACAAATTTTAACTTCTTTGGCAACCATATGGTAATTCAGCTACCTCACTTTTCTTTCCATAACTTTAACTATCTAGAAACAAATTTTTTGACCCATTTTGAGTTATCGATTTGATATGATATTGGTACCAAACTATTGAATTCCTTAAAACAATAAAAAAATGATTGATATTTCTGATCATATACATGAATGGAAACATAGGTGTCGGTTACTCAATTTTTATGCATACTTCTGAGATTTGTGTATGTGAAGTAATACCAGAAATCCATGTTTTACTCCGTTATGTGGAACCAACCCATATATATATATATATATATATATATATATATATATATATATATATATATATATATATATATATATATATATATAAGTGAGGTCTCCCTTTACTCAGAATCATTTGAGACACTCCTAATTTAGATGTGCCCATGCACTAGCCTTGTAAGCAATCTCAGGATGTCTCTGGGAGCTACAACATTTTTGGCACCATTGTCGAGGAATGTATTGAAGGACTTTTCCCCTGCGATACGAAAAATTGAACACTCTTTATGTAGGTCAGAAAACTCTATTTTGAGTGCATTCACATCACCTTGGCGACTCCACACCCTGCTCATTTTTAAAAGGCCTCATACTTACTTAGATACATCCCAACAGAAAGCCCCATTTGTATATGACCCAAAAAATTGAATTGCCAAGAAAATTTGGAAAGAGAAAACTCCCCTGACTGTGCTACCATCTCACTAGCCTTTGAAGTTTTCTCATCTAGTTCTCATCCTGTTGCTTCTCACTATTCAATACTTACTCCTAAAGCCCTGACATACCCTCCTTCCCCTCCAAACACTGTGGTCTAGACCCCAGTTCCTCCAGAAAATTTTAATACCCCTCCACTAATCCAGATGGCTCTTCCATGCTTTTTTCTAAATGAGTATGCACCTCTTGATCTACCTCGGCCCTTAAGTGTCATGCCCCAAGATTACCTCAAGCTTCTGCCTAGATTTAGTGGGGAAGATGACAACACAACACAGACACATAGAAACCTTTTGTGCCCTTGCTCAGAACCTGAATGTGGAATAGCTAGATGTGGTGATGAGACTTTTTGTACGAAGTCTTGATGGAGAAGCTAGAAATTGGTTCAAATGCCTACCGAATGCCACCATCACTACCTACGAGGAAGTAGAAAATGCTTTGACCCAGAAATGGGGAGAAAACAGGAATCATGAGTACCTCCTCACCGAGTTTAATTCCATAAGAAAAAGATTGAAAAAGGATACTTTAGAATTTATCAAAAGATTCAATAATAAATACAATAACCTGCCAGCCGATATAAATCCGGCTCTAGCTACAACTCGTGTGGTTTTCTTGGGATATTTTGAGTCCGACGTTGGTTTTACCTTGAGAGAAAGGAAGTCTCTCACTCTAGACCAACTTCAGATCGATGCTCTCGAAGTAGAAGCAAATCTGGTCTCAGCAGGGAAGTCAAGGGTAAAGCAAGAACCTACTAAACCCAAAAGAGGGAAAGAAGAGGCATCCTCCTCTGGTTGAGATGGAGAATCATCAGACCTGAAGTGGGACAATCTAGACAAACTCATCAAGAGTTTATCACAAAAGGTTGGAAAGCTTGAAATTGAGAACAAGAACCTCTCCAGACAGAATGCTCAAGTCAACAATGGGGATATAACCCACAATATAAAAGACATCCACTGCAACTACTTCCAAGGGAAAGAAAGGAACAACTTGATCAGATCCCTCATCCCTTATACTTGGAATATGGTCCCGATGAACAATCGTCTGATACACAGGAGATGCAGGGAAATATGTATTTTGTGTTTGCAGAAGAAGAAAATGAGAATATGGATCATCATGAGGCCTATCATGATAAAGAAGCAGTAGAATATGAGGAAGATATGGATTTTTTTTGCAAACAGTTTACAAAGTTCATGCAAACACAAACCCAACATAAGTATAATTTAAGATCTTCAAAGAAGAGGACGAGAGAACCAGAACAACAAAGGGAAGTTGCTCCCTAAGTGGTTCCTATAGCACCAGACATGGGGAAAGATAAGCTCCATCTTGACCCACCCAAGACAGGAGTCTTTGCAGATAAGGAAAGTAATGGTCCTAAGGGACATAGAGAAAAGGAGGCACCTGTTCTACCTAAAACTGCTAGCGGGAAGGGAGAAAGAACAAAGCCATGAGATATAGAAAAGGCCCAACCCACATTAAATCTCTAGAAGGAGCTATAAAAGGTAAAAATTCTTGTTCCTCTGAATGAGCTTCTAAAGAAACCTAATTACAAAACCCAAGTCGCTCAATTCATGCATCCAGTCACCTCAACACCAACTTAGGATAGTTTGAACCTCTAAGGGGAGAGGCCCATGGTTGTTTTCACACCACATGTAGAAGAGTTGGACCCTTCTACTACGCCATTCTATGTGACTTTGGTGATCCATGACCTTTTGTTGCATAATTTCATGCTGGATTCCATGGCCTCACACAACCTCATGCCACTAGCAGTAATGGAACAAATGGGCTTGGATATCACAAAACCATACAAGGACCTATACTCCTTTGACTCCAAGAGAGTTAGGTGCTTAGGGATGATAAAGGACCTAGTCCTGAACCTAGCTATGATCCCAGTGAAGAGTGTGGTAATGGATATACTGGTGGCTGATATTGCTCCTCGGTTCGGAATACTATTGCCCAGATCTTGGGGTTCCAAGGTGGGTGGCTATATCAAGATAGATCTGACTTATGCCACTATTCCCAGTAAGTGAGAAAAGGAGGTTGTACAATGAACCCAGGTTTGTGAAAAATGTGACCCCAACTAAAGGTTCAAAAAACTCCCTAGCTAATGGAAAATTAAGTGACCTCTCTTGTCTATTCCTAGAAGAAGATGAAGTCATCTTAGAGAAAACATTAGCACACCTAACAAGGCAGTTAGATGACCTACATACAAATGAAAATTAAGTGTGTAAACTACACTTTGACAGATCATCCAAGCCAGAACTTGAGGCAACCAACAATGTGGCAAAACATGCAACATTGTTCCTTGGGCTACAAACAACAAGGAAAGTGAATGTCGAATGCTCAGATGTGCTTGGAGGCTCCAAGCTAATTATTAAGTAGATCAAATGATTTATAGAAGATTAGAAGGTTCATGGAGGAGATCAAAAGAGTTGAGCATCAATTACCAAGTTGGGAACACATACTAAAGTTTTTGTTTGAAGATTTTATGAGGTACATGGTGGTTTTAATTACTGAATTTCTAGAGAACAATGGAATGAGGTCCAGTTCCCTGATGTGGAGACGGTACCATTGGAAGTTTGGTTTTCAGAATCAGTGGAATCTTGAGTTGCCACTCCCTTTCTTCTTCTGCTTACTCATAAGAAATATGAGAAGAACTCAGTCAAGTAGCCAGTTGCTTAACTGGATGCATTGGAGAGAAGAGATCACCTAGTAATTATATTTTTAGTAGGTATGGACAACTGTCATTCAAGTTTGAAGCCCGAGGAGAAGGCCCTAAGACTTTGGTAATGTGTTGTCTAAAATTTTTATTTTTCTTAAAATTTTTCTGCTATGCAAGCCAATTAGTTATTGAATCTTACAATCATTTAATCAGTTTGTAGTCGTTCAGTTAATTTTTCAGTTTTTTGAAATGAATCCATGCCCAATAGAAGGAAAGCTACTCATCTGCAGGTTCTCAGCACCTTGCCACCAAGGCATTGTTCCCAGTTGGAGCCAATGTTGTCACTCAATGCATTGTGGGTTTCAGTTGGTTAAGGTTGCCCAAGAGAGGTAAATTTTGGAGCCACTTTCCCAGGCCACAGAAGATCTCAGAGCTTAATTAGACCTTCTCCATTACATAGCGCTCAGGAAGAGATTTCCAATGGTATATAGAAGTTCAGGAATGGAATTCTCGATTGGAAGTTATAGCATGTTGAATATCACAATTAGAAAGCCTTGAAAACCAAGAAAATGACTAACTATGAGGGAAAACATCACATATTGGGGGCCTAAAGCACAATAAGCCCCGCACATCACAATCCTGCATATCGGCAGCCCCACAGTCTCGCAATATAGGCTTATCGGCGATCGGCAAGGGGTAATCCCACAATCCCGCAATCTCGCAATCCCACATTATCGACATACCGACGAAGCAAAGGGTTGTCACTCTAAAGATTGTGCAGGGGCTGATTCTACAATGTAGTGTAACATTGTAAGGGGAGGTCAAAAAGAGTTAACAAAGGAAATGCAAAACAAAACCAAGGTCGGGCCTCCCCTTTCTCTCTCCTCCACGTGGTATCAACGCATTGGCGATGGGTGATCACACATCCCGCAAGTCCCGCAAGGACCACATCCTGCATCTCAGTGACCCCGCAGCTTCATAGTGACAGTAGTCCCGCATCTCGTGCATGGTCCCGATGATCAATTGTCAGATACATCACCGTCCTGCAAGTCCAGCAGTCCTGAATCCCACATCCTGCATGGCCCCTGCAATACCTGATGGGCCATCCTTATGGAATTGCAAGGGGGAGAATTGCCGATAAATCTGGGTCTTAGTGTTAAAGTGTTAGGGAGGCCGAAATCCGATTAACAAAGGAAATGCATGAAAAACATGAGTGGGTGGCCCCCTTTATCTCTCCTCCATGTGGCGGTATGACATATCAGTGATGGGAAAATTCTTCATTTCGCAATCCCACATTATCAGCAATCGCAGGAATAGAGGGGCTACCTCCACAAAAATCTTGTGGGGTTGTGATTATGCAATACAGTGTAAAAGCTCTGGGAAAGACCGAAATTCATGTATAAAGAAAATGCATGCGAAAATAGGGTCGGGCAGGCCTTTTTTCTCTCTCCTCTAGGGGGCCACGTGGTGGTATATGATTGGACCTTAGAGCTGACATGGTAGCTAAAGTCATCAATGATGTGGGAGTATGAAGGCTGACATGGTCGTATGGGTGACACGTGTCATTCAGTTTTGGCATTTTCAAGGGTCCTATGGGGCCATTTTCGGGTGACATCTGTCACCACTCACAAGATAACACGTGAACATAATGACATCATGCCGCATATTGGCGATCCGAGCTGCCTAGGGGAGAAACTTAAATTTAGACCTGGAATGGGGGATTCCCAGTAACAAAGAAAAGGACCCCAGATGTGATGTTTCATAGGTAATATTTGATAAGACTTTCGCGTCCAGGATTAGCCGATGCCGTTGTAAGGGGTTTTTAAAGGAATTTCGCATCATAAAGGAAAAACACCCCCTAGACACAAGTTTAAAGGCCTTAACACCTGAAAGGTTAAGCCCATGTTCCCTGCTTGTGGTTATATGGAGAAAACAGAGACAAGAGCGCTACATCAAAGGGGTCCTTAAAGGGAAATCACAACGCACTTGTTCCATGGTATTCTTGTGTTAAAGGTCGCGTTCGAAGGACTCTCGGGTACACCATGAAACACGAAACTAGGCTTTTGATGGCACCAATAGTATTTAACAGAGTTTTAATGGGATGTTGGGTCGGCAGCTGAAGACTTAAATGGAGCATGGCACAACAACGGAGCAGTACACGGGACTCAGGGAGATTAATGGCTCGGCATGGAACCCCATCCCTCTACACAACAAAAGAGCTCAGATACAGGCACTTAAAGTTGACCCAACTCCTACTCCACAGAACAAGGCATCCAAGAAGTAGAGGCAAAAGCGACGGGGTCAGTTGAGCAGCAAAAGAGGCCATACAATGAGCAAATTATAGCCTAAGGTAGAGGCAATCACAAGATGGGCACAAAGACTTTTCATTTACTTTTATGTCTAGTTATTTACTGTAACATGCCTTCCTTTCAATGAGGCTTTTAATTCTATAATGTTTTGGGCCATAAAGCCATCTATGACTGAGACAGCTAGCCGATCCGACAACTGAGTCTAGACTAGAGATATTTTGTTGTAATGAATGTTCTTGCTCCCCTCTACAGATAAATAGGGGAAAGCAAGACTTAACAAAGGTTCAGAAATTCTAAAGAAAGACTACATACTATTTTGATGGTGTATCTCTTGGTATCACAAATTTTCATACTATCAAGGAAACATGGGTAATTCCCCCTTCAAGTATTATAGTATGTGTTCCCTCTAACAAAAATCATTTTTATGTTCATGCTTCTCCCCCGAATTCATGCAATTATAGTTTCTAGAAATAGTTCAAGCTCCCTCACGGGTTCTTTAGTATCTACATGTTAATGCAAATGCCTGTAACTATTTCACAGATTCATTTGTCTCAACATTTTTTATGTATATGCCTATGTGGACTATTGAAATTATATCTTTAAATCTGCAACACATGAATTGTAGCTTTCAGCTCCTCCTTCATTCATTATTTATGCTTGTAACTCAAATAAGAATAGAAATCCTTATTTCCCCAAGATCTGTGTGTTAAGTATAGAATTCTTGCAGCCTTATGATCTATGTGATGAGTTACTCTTCTCTCTCATCCTCTCACATCCACTTTGCGAAAGTTTATTAAGTTGTAACCCCTTGAAATACTCGGCCTCCATTATTTTTATGCATACTTCTAAGGTTTGTGTATGTGAAGTAATACTAGAAATCCATGTTTTACTCCTTTAAGTGAATGAACCAACCCCATATATATGTGTGTGTGTGTGTGAGGTTTCCCTTTACTCAGAATCATTTGAGACACTCCTAATTTAGATGTTCCTAGACACTAGTCTTGTAAGCAGTCCAAGGCTTTCTCTGGGAGCTACAACACACATGATAACATATCATCTTTGGTGTGCATCGAATTCCTTAATCGATGATTATATCAGACTTCGCCTTTTCCAACAAATTTTAACTTCTTTGGCAACCATATGGTAATTCAGCTACCTCACTTTTCTTTCCATAACTTTAACTATCTAGAAACAACATTTTTGACCCATTTTGAGTTATCGATTTGATACGATATTGGTACCGAACTATTGAATTCCTTAAAACAATAAAAAAATGATTGATATTTCTGATCATATACATGAATGGAAACATAGGTGTCGGTTACTCAATTTTTTTATTCTGGATCATATTTTAGGTGAAAGGTTTACGAAGTCATTAATTCTCGTTATTACTGAGGATGTTGCTAAGGGAGGTGTCATGAAGGAAGAGAAGGTAATTATCATGCTCAATTTTTAGACATATTCTATACGCAATCTGGCACTTTGTATGAGAAAATCTTGAATTTAACGTGCCCAACAGTTTCAAATGATCAAACAATTACAATTCCTACAGGATCTAATGTTGTTGATGGTATAATAGGTTTAGTTGGCCAAAAATGTAAGGGGAAAAGGAAGAATTATAAAAATACTTAGACTTTGGCCATACAATATTCACCTATTGAAATCCATTCTCCAAAATCTATTTCTGAAATTAATGTCATATAATCATCTACCAACAAGAGTCAATCGTCCAGAGGTAAAAATAAGGGGAAAGGTAAATCGAAACAAAATTCTTCTCTGAAATAGAAACCCACTAAAACTGAACCTATTGAAGAGAAAAGGAAACCTCGTTATCCTTGTTTTATATGTAATGAATATCATTATATGAAGTAATTCCCACATCTGGAGGAGGTTACAAAATTCATTGAAGGTTCTCCAATTGCTGTTGTTTTGAAGGATCCCTTTCCTTCTCAAGATAGCAAAATGGTTTCTCATAACACATTTTCCTCTTCCACATGGCAATATATTATGATGATGTCTTCACAACAACTTATGGTAGCTACAAGATAAAAATAATATAGATCTAAGGGTTATGTAGTCAATGGGAAGGAGACTAGTTCATCCGGTCAACCTTCTAGTTCAATTCCTCCTCCTCCTCCTTTTGAACCATTACAGATCGAGAAACTAAAACCTGACATGATGATTTGACCACCTCCCAAAGGTGTACTTCGAAAATCAGCTTTCAATCCACATGCTATAGCTGCACAGAACTATAGCATTATTGAAGACCTGGCTATGTCTCCTTCAGCAATGTCAGCTATTGAGGTGCTGCAAACATGCCCGGTACAACAAATGTTACTATTGTTAGCCTTTGTAGCTATTTATCCACAGGATTATAATATAATTATCTTTTAACTTGAGAGTCATATACCTAGACTCACACATCAACTTGCATTCCAGATTCCATTTTTTGTCAAAACTAGATGAGTGTTTTGCACAGTTATTAATGAAGGAGCTTCTACATGTATCATGTTGATTTCTTGTTGGAAAGCTTTAGATTATCCAACTATCAATCAACCACCTACCACTCTGAAATCATTTTATGGAAGAGGTTTTAGCCCTTATGGAATCCTCAATGATCTTCCCATAGAGTTAGAAGGTAAAAAGATCGTGATCGAAGTTGAATTTGTTAATGATCAGCCCGATTAGAACCTTTTTCTTGGTCGAAGTTGGATCTACACAGTGTCAGCAGTGGTCTCATCGATTTTTCGTATGATACAGTTTCCTCACAAAGGGAAAATTTTCAAAGTAGACCAGTTGTCTTACTACACTTCTGACCCTAACTCTATGGGTAGCATACCGTTTGTAGGAAAAATGAATACTTTTCACGAATATATTTGTGTTTGTTTGCTCAAATACTCATCACTGGTGGGAATATTTGCACTTCCTCCACCTAATTTTCCTTCTAACTTTGTTGAGGTTTACATGATTACATCAAGCACTATAGAATATTCTGATCCATGGATAGTGCCTTCAGAGTCTGAACTGACTTCCTATCACAACGAGATGACTTTGAGCCTGCTTGAATTGGCTTACCAAGCAGTTCAATCATTTTCTGACTGGCCATCTTCTGAGACTGATCGATTGAATGTGCTCAATGATGATTATTTTCCTTCATTAGGGGAATTTTGAGGTCTAAAATGTGCCTCCTAATAAAAATCTACAACTAAAATAATATTTATAAGAACCAATAGGATTCAAGATGATGATGTCAACCATGGGGAATGATTCACCATTTTTGCAGTAAAAAAGTAAAAATATTAAAAAACAATAAAATAGTAAAACTGTTTTTTCAACTCGTATTTTCAACTTATCTCCCTAAGGTTTTAATCGAATTTCGAGAAAGAGTACTCGTTGGATGCAAAATTTCATTCCTCATCCAAGGAGTACCCATGTCACATACTTTCGATGGACCCTCCATGAAAATGAGAAATACATGAAAAAACGTGATTGCAATCATGTTTTTCATGTATTTCTCATTTTGTGTGTAGCAAGGTCCATCAAAAGTATGAAACATGGGTACTCCTTGGATGAGGAATTAAATTCTGCATCCAATGCATGTTTTCTCTCGAAATTTGAGTAAACCCATAGGGAGATAAGTTGAAAATACGAGTTGAAAAAAAATATTTTTTTCTTTTTTCCCTCTAAAATTTGATGATGTACTGTAATATTATTTTATTATTTCCACTATTATTTTATAATTTCCTTAGGAGACCCATTTTAGACCTCAAAACTCTCCTAATGATTGGCTTACCAGGCAGTTCAATCATTTTCCAACCCACCATCTTCTAAGATTGATCAAGTGAATGCGATCAATGATGATTATTCTCCTTTATCTTGGTTAGAACCAATTTCACTTCCTGATCCTTTCGAAAATACATTTTCGACTAATGAAAGTATTATGGAGGTCATGAATTTAGATGAAATATCATGGAGCGATTATAATCATCGTTCACCTTTTCTCCCTAACCCTGATAAAATCGAGAATGATTTTTCAACTATGTTTTCACATGAGATCATAGATATTTCAAAATGGTCCATGTCATTTTTTCAAGCTGAATTCGAAAGGAATTTGGGAAACATATCTACAATGATTTCCATTGATATCTTTGTCAAACCAATAATTATTGAAAATATTTACATAGGTGATTCGTGCTTATTTGAAGGGATTCGAATGTGTAAAGGCTTATTTCAATAATTTTGTGACAATTTTTCTTGGTCCTATGAGGAAATTCCAAGAATTAACCCAATAATTGTTGTGCATGAGATTAAGACTTACCCAGATGCAAAACCTATTAGAAAATTATTACTTCCACTACATCCAAAAAAATTTGTTGCGATTAAAGCTGAGGTCAATAATTTTCTCAAAGTAGGTTTCATCTACCGAGATCCCTTGATTGATTGGCTGTCTAATATTATACCTATTAACAAGAAATAGGAAACCATTGAAGTATGTGTCAATTGTAGGGATATCAATACGGCTTATCATAAGGAAAACTACCCTACTCCCTACATCCATCAAATCATTGACGATTGTGCCAAAAATGAAATGTCTTCATTCATGGATAGATTTGTTTGCTACAACCAAATCAACATACTCCCAGTTGATCAGATTAAAACCGAGTTCATCTGTCCATGAAGGAATTTTTTCTATCGAAAACTCAAATTCGGTTTGAATAATGCTGGTGAAACTTTCCAACAGGCTATGTCTTATGCATTTCACGATATCAAGCATATTTTGCAACCTTATTTGGGTGACTTACCAGTCCATTCGCCGTGACAGGAAGACCAACCAACGCATTTGAGAGTTACCTTTATCAGATGTCATCACCACAATATATGCTTGAATTCCCACAAGTGTGTTTTTTGTATGCAATCCAGTGGATTGCTAGGATTTTTCAATTCAAAGGAAGGAATTCATGTCGATATGCTCAAGGTTGAAGCTATTTTTGAATTTTCCTCCTCCTTCGAATATCCACCAACTCCAAAGTTTGCAAGGGAAAGAAAAATTTCTACATCGATTCATCCATAACTATGTTGAGTTAACTAAATGTTTTACTCGACTGTTGAAAAAGGGCATCTCATTTACTTGGGATGAAGTGGATCAAAAGGCTTTTGATGCACTTAAACATGTGTTGACCCATACACCATTGTTGCATCCTCTCGATTATCATCGAGAATACTTTTATACTTAACTGCATCTGATGTTACTATTGGCATGGTTTTAGTTTAGGAAGACGAATTGAATGAAGAGCATGTGATATATTACTTGAGCAGAAATCTAACCAAAACTGAAGCAAAATATGCACATGTAGAGAAATTGGCCTTGGCAACCATTCAAGTTGTCCAACGATTTCATAACTACATTATATTGTGCAAAACTACTGTGATTTCTGATTGCAACCCCATGGTTTAAATTCTTACGTGACAATTGCTAGGGGGAAATATTCCAAATGGATATTTATCCTGTAGAAATTTGACTTGGAATTCATAAAATCTAAATCTAAGAAATCGTTAGTGTTTGTTGAATTATTATGTGACTTTCCCCATATTGAGATGGAAACCGTGGTAGAGGGTTCTCTTCCAGATGAATCTCTCTTTCTTATCATTACTTTAGACCCCTGGTATGGATATATCATTATTTATCTTCAGACCCAGACATTTCATCTAGAACTGAGTCGAACTGATCGTCATTATATCCGGTACCAATCCCAACAATACAATGTTGTTGGTGATACACTTTATCATTTTGGTGTTGATTCCATCTTCATACAATGTTTGACTCACGAGGAAGCTGAAAAGGCATTGAATGACTACCATTCTGGAGTTTGTGGCGATCATATGTCAAGGTTTTCCACTACTAAAAAAATCATCTGCACGTGGTATTTCTGGCCTTATATGTTTAAAGATTGTATAACTGCAGTCTAGAAATGCTACAATTATCATATCTATGATTGAAAAATGTGTGCACACCCAGCTCTTGTTCACCCAATCATTTCTATCGGGTCCTTTCACTAATTGGGGCATCAATTTCCTTATGTAACCCTCACTTGGCCTGGGGGCATGGGTATATTATCCTTGTAGTAGATTATTTTATGAAATGGAGCAAGAAGATGCCTTCATATAAGGATGATGACGAAACAACATCCATTTTCATATTCAATCATGTGATTTATAGGTTTGGAGTTCCACAATCCATCATCACGGACCATGGTAGCTATTTTCGAAACTTTATGGTGATTGATCTTACTATGAAGCTAGGCCTGTGTCATGACATTTATACTCCTTATTATCCACAGGAAAATGGCCAAGTAGAATCTGTTAATAAGGTTTTAACCACCATGATTAAATAGATTATCGGGATTCATAAATGAGATTGACATTTAATAATTTTTCCAAAAATGTGGGCATATCCTACCACAGTAAAAACTTTGCATTGTTTTACTCCCTTCCACTTCATTTACAGTGTGGAAGTTGTTTTACCTATTGAATGTGAAATACCATCTTTGAAACTGGAAATTGAATTATTACCAACCACTTCTACAGAGGAGGAACATTTCCTGTACTTAGCACGACTCGATGAGACTCACCGGGATGTTGCATTAGCTAGCAAGGCTCAAAAGAAACGAGTTAAGGAACAATATGATAAAAATGTAAAACCTTGTTCATATTCAGAAGTGGATTTAGTCTTGGTATGTGATCAAGAGCATGATAAGTTAAGCATTGGTAAATTCGAGCCCATGTGGCATGGCCCTTATGTTGTAAAACTTGCTTTGGAAAAAGGGGCCTATGAGATAGTTGATTATGACGGAATTCCTTTAGGAATGCCCAAAAATGGTCTTTACCTAAAGAAATATTATTCTTAGATTGCTCAGTGAAGAATTTGTATATTTTTATACCATGTTTTATGTGTGGCGATTTTTTAGCACCTTTTTATGATTTTTTTGCTACTTCTCTTGCTTAACTTGTGTTACACTTGATTTGCAGATGTTGACGCTCCCTCAAACTTACATTGGATTTTATGATGGTGCTAGCCTTAATACTCATAATTTATCTTTTGTAGCCTCCGTCATTTATTCGCCCAAAGATGAAATAGTTTCTATTCATGGGATATGCCTTGGTCGAACAACAAATAACATTGCAGAGTATAACACAGTGATTGAGCTAATATTTGACACAATTTCATTTGGAATTCACCTATTGATTGTTAGGTTAGATTCTCAACTCATAGTATTACATTTAAATGGTGTCTATTCAGTTAGAAGTGCTTCAATGTTAAGAATATTTTTTTGGGTTCTTCTCTTGGAAAGAGAGTTTGATTATATCGAGTATCAACACATTCTGAGAATTTTAAACACATTAACTGATGCATTAGCTAATTATGTGTTAAATTGGCATTTGTAAAACATCTGTAAAAAATCAAAAGCAATATTCATTCATATATTGTAAAACATAGACTGAAATAGAAGCAGTAGCTTTCATTAGTCAAATTTCTATAAAAAGTTTGGTTTTTACAAAATATCATCCAAAGACATGAGACCCCATGGCCTTTATTATCTAGACATGTCGATACATCATCAAAAATAAAAAAATATACCTCCAAGACTAGTAGCTATGCATGATTATCATGGTAACAGACAACATCGTGAGCTACTCATCGTAACAAGTGACTAATAGGTCCAGGAACCCCCACAATGTGCCTCTGATAAACGAGAGCCAAGTCATCAATCCCAACATCTAGGATGTATAGGGTCAAACTCTCAAGGTTTTTCTCCAACTTAATAAATCCCTCTACTACATCTGGGTTCTCCACTACAGGAGCTACTAGCTTCTCATTGTGTTTTTCATATCTATGTAACCCTGCTGGTCTCATGGGCCCACATCTGCATGATCATTTAGAACAATTAGTTTTGGATGCCATAAAACAACAAAAATAAAATAAAAAGATTAAAAAACAATCAAAATGTGAAGTTTTTGCCTAGATCACCCCACTGCATCCCAACTAGCAGTGGCATATCAGGATCACCGGTATAATCCATGCCTGCATATGGAAAATCTTCAATCATGATGATTTGATTTTCCAGCCACCTAAAAAAATCAAGTCTATACTAGATCGTTGGCCCTTCACCACCTCCATGGCATTCCATCAGTGTGACGCACTTCAACATGCGAGGTTATCGAGGTCCTCCTCTCTCTATAGCTACCTTTGGAGCGAGAAGTGGGATCTCCTCTAGAGAAAATGAAATGACAAAGGCACCATACCCAAAATTCTTGAGTTTTTTGGTTTTAACTCTAGTTAGTTTCCCTTTTAGATTCACAACTAATCCCTCACACCATTTGAATATTGTAGTTTGCAAAAACTCTATGACAATTTTCATTTGAGCCTTTGTATGCACATGAAGAGTTTCACTTCTGCATAGTTGTGCAACAGTGAAACTAATAGCTCTCAAAGGAAGCCTCTCTATGGTTTTGATGTCAATTCTACCATATTTGAGAGTAGTTCATCGAAAGAAATGTTGCACTAGATATATGGCATTTGTTTCAACACCTCACGTATGTCCATACACAGAAATTTCCACCCCACGGTGTGGGAGTCCAAAGAAGAAGTAAATGTCATCAACATCAATAATGAGCCTATGGTCTCTGATTATGAAGCATTCTTCTTGTACGTTCTACTCGCTCACCATCCACTCCAGTAGGTCTAGTTGGGCCTTCATGCCTAGAATAATGAAAAAATTATACAGGTCACGGTTTCTCATTGCCTGCATGGTCTCTAGATCGTTAAGAGCGGCTATGTCTTGTTTTCCGTGTTCATGCTCTCTCCACTCCATTTTTGCAACTCAAAACCCTGCAAACAAAGATGGAGGATCATTAGAAAGGACTATGGTAAAATTTTGCAAGAAATTTGGGCATTTTCTATTAAAAAATTTTATGCCCTTAGCATTGTGCGCAACCTCATGAGAACAAAAAGTGTGAATGCATACATTTCTAGCCCTACAAATTGCACATATACCACTTTTTAATGTAAAAAACTCAATCAATGTGCATAGGACCGAAGGGTGAACTGCGCACATTAAGGGCGATTTTCTATTTGAAAACCCTCCTCAAAATACCAAAATACGTTATCATAATGAAAAATAAAAACCATGAAAATGAAGATATCGGAGAGATGATTTCCCTGGGGAATACGGCTCATGATTTCGCCCAACGATTTGTCCAAAATCTACCTCTAAAGTTCTTGGTGAAAAATGCACTCTATCACTCTCAAAGGGTAAACAAACGCAAATGGTATTTTTTTTTTACTTTTTGGGTTTTAATAAGTTTTCAAGCCAAATAATTTTTTGTTTCCTATTAGCCTTTAAAATCCAAATGTATAATATTTTTTATTATATTTTTGAGTGATGATAATTTTGAGCTTAAGTGTGAAGATCACAGGTTATTTATGAAAATGAATCATTTTGGCGTTGAGTAATTTTTATCACTTTTTTGAACTCGTTAAAACTTACGAAAAAAATGAAATAGGGAGTTCTCTTTACGCCCTTTTTAGACTCTCTAAAAATTAAAAGATCGTTGAGTACTTGATTGTTCAAACTCGTAAAAGTAAATGAATGATCGTCTATTCAGTATAAGTTTACCCATTTTACAGACTGAACTAGACTATTTATGGAAAAAGTATACGTTGACTAATCATGGTCAATAGAGTTGTCTCCTGCATTATTTTACCCTTTTTCGGGCTTGAGGGACTCAATTTACGAAAAAGGACACTGTGGATTTTACTTATGTTTTTCTCCCAACTCCTTAAAACTAAAAAACGCCGAGCTTTACTTTCTTCGGCCTTGTTAAAAATTTAAGTTGGAAGAACTAAACGATTTTTTGTGTCTTTTCAAACCCTTTAAACATGAAAATGACATCGAGTTACCGCTTCACTAGACTCGTAAAACTTAAATAGTGCAAGACTCGTTAATTATTAAACAGTGCAAGACTCGTTAATTATGATGAGATCAAACCATTCCTTTCTAGGGTTCATTAAAAATACTTCGAAGGACTTATCCGAAGGATGAGCTTACAAGACAAGCATATGTTAGCCTCTTCAAGATTGTAAGAAATAAAGAGGCACTTTCCAATAATGGTGGGGGAAAAGTGGGAAAGAACCTTTGGATTTTGTATTGTAAAAGGCATTATGTCGCCCTTGAATGTGACACTCCATCACTTTTTGTGTCCAGGTTTGGAAATCCATTTGCCTCTTAGTTGACCATAACTCATTGAAAGTCTTCAGTTGGTTTGGGTATTATTTTTGAGTCAAATGTTGCCAATACATAATGTCATGTCACCAATATGTTCAAGATAAGTCCAACCTCAGTCAAATTACTTTTCCATTCATAGCCTTCAATCATGTCGACCATCTCTGAGTTAGTCTTGGATTACCATAAAAAATTTGTTCTTCAAAACTTGAAATGAGTTTAATGTCATGGGCCCTCCTGCGACAGGTCACTTCCTATCGATTTCAGCCCATTATTTAGGAAGGTTTTCTAGAAACCTTCAATATCTTGGAGCTTGCATTCCTTAATGGCAGGTTTCCTACCTTTGACGACAGGTTCTCATCATTTACCTTCAATCAAATGATTCTATGAGTGTTTTATATCAACACATCTATTCACACTTCATAGATTGTACTGGAAGTACCTTGACAACCATTTTCATTATTGGTGGTTTCTCTTGCACTTGTTAATGATTCACATCATTGACTGGTAATCAAGTGGTTTATACCATGTCGACTTCGAGATATTGAATCTCATGGCTAGATTCATACTACGGATTGAGAGATGGAGATCAAGACCATGGATCTAGTTTCATCCATCCAGGCTGCATGGAATTATTAAATATTCATGATTGTAAACATAGATCCATTGGTGGTTGTGTCCATACTTTGTCATCAATAGACATGTATCTTTTAGATGTATTTTTGTATTGGTTCTTTGATACATTTATGTTCTGATTATGGGAATGCCTACCTTATCGATGATTATATATATTTCATTGTAACATTTGATTGATTTTTTTAGGTTTCTCACTCTAGTCTCTAAACCAAACCTTGGCATGATAAAGCTCTTCAATCATCAAACATCTCTTCTAACTTTGCACTTTATGGGGAAATATGTCACACGTCATTTTGTTACATTAGGCAAATGACTATCAGTTTGGAACTTTCATTATCCATAAATGTGTTCCAAAGCAACCCCTTGCAAGGCTAGAATCTAAACTATCCCAAAGAGAATGAAATTCCTAGATCCCATGGATAAAAATCCTATTTTTAGCTTCCTGCGTAGTTCTCTATTCAATTTATGTGCATACGTAAAAAGGTCCATTAGAATATGTGCATAAGTGCACTCTGTCTTACATTGTGGCTTGTGCACATGACTTAACACATGTAAAAATAAAAAGTAAATTCTAGAAGCATTGTTAGTCGAATCATTCCCAACTAGCAAGCTTCAAATGGATGCCTATTGAACCCTAATCCCTCTCATCATGGAGATACTTCCCTCTCTTTGTGTAACCCCTATCCCACCATTAGTGGATCTCATCCCTTGGGAAATGGATCCCAAACTTCGCCCTCTTGGCCTATAAAGCTAACATAGGCCTGAGGATTGGGGAGGATTGTTTGAGTATGCTTATGCTACAGAAATAAGGCTAGGAGACTATTCAATCAAGGAGAGGGTTGGAGACTGTTAGAAGAGACTTGTAACATTAAGGCTTTGAAATTGTAAGTTTATTCTCCATTTTATTGATATTAAAGAAATTATTCTTTCCAAATCATGTCTTCTTTGATATCATTTGTGGGATTCCTTAATCACCCACATAGGTTATGATTGCATATTGATCAATTTATGATATATGATTGAGTTATTTAGTTCATTTATCTTTTAAGCTATATACTGGATGCTTTGATCTTGTGTATGCTTTTGTCTATGCAAAAATCCTTTAGGACATCATGGAGAAGTTGTGGGAAGCACTGGAGCTGTATCTAAAGCATCAAGGAGAAGTGAATGGTTGAAATATTTGAAAAGGATTTCATCAGGAATTTTGATTAAATGGTAAGTGACCTCTCCCGTATTGTTTGTTTTAGTCAATCGTAATCTAGGAAAGGTAGCAGTCCTTTATTATTTGTTACTACATTTCTCTGAGGTCTTGGGAGATCACTCTTGTCTGCAAGAGGGATTTGTCTACCTAACATTGATCTAGGTGGATATTGGTGGCCACTCACTTGTTCCACTTGGACCCCCAATACTCTTTCCTATTACTTTCTTATTTTTCAGCACAATTTCCTATTTTAGTATTTTTCTATTTTTGGTAGTTTTTCGGGCCTTGAACTTCCGAAGCCATTTTGAGGCCCTAAATGACATTTTCTTGGGAAACGAGCAAACATAATTCAAATATTAATGCTTGCAGTTGAAAGTTTTTTTCCTCGAATAAACCTTTCTAACAGGCTATCTATCCTACATGCAAAACAAAGATCATATGCCAAATTTATGACCTCGAGAAGTTGATGTTCCAACTAACCCCATCAAGGCCCATAAGCTTTTGGAACTTCATCTCCTTGGCTTAGGTCTTTGGATGCTTATGGTTTCTCATTATTTCTTCATGATACAAATGTCTCATAGCCTCTTTATAACATAGTTTAGAACACATGTATCCATCACATATATTCTCAGAGATAATCTACTATGACCTGAGCTATTTTTCTTTAATTCTACATGTAAACAGTTTTCAACATTTGTTATTTATTAATTGAAGTTTAGTTTCGTTGTATATATGTATTTTTTTTAATATATATTTCATTTTGTTCATTCATAAATCCAAATCAGTAGTATCAAAGAGGTCTACTCTTTCTCTATTTTTCTGTGCATGTCCCCAACAAGGTCAGGATATAATGAGTTGGGACTCAAGCTACTTGAACCTTTGCAAGACCATCATCACTGACCTCAATGGCCTCCTAAGGTAGAAAAAAAGAAAGGAAAGGGAGCAGGAGATCCTATTAAATTTTTGCTTGAAGAAGCCTTAGAGCAACAAAGGAATGGAATGATGGATAACTTTTCCTAGATTCTCCAATAGTTACCAATAGGTTATGCATCTTCATCTACTAGTCAATTCAGAGGCACTTCCCCCTTTAAGGTACAATTTAACTTTGATATTACTATATTCAAATTCCAGATAAATGCATATGTTGTAGATAAATGGTTAAATATACTAGAAGGATATTTTTTGGTCCGTCATTTTTCTAACAGAGAGAAGATTATTTTTGCACTACTTAAAGCTACCCCACACATCAAAGATTAGTGGGAAACTTACTATGAGAAAAGGGCCATGAAATATTTTGCACTAGTTTTTTATGCAGAACTCTTTTGATGATGTTGTTAAGGAACAATATTACCCTATTATAAGTTATGAATAAAAATATATAAAATGGACCACAGTACGATAAGAAAGTGACTATGACGTGTTAGAGTTCTTGAATATATTTCATAATTTGCACACGAAGTTGGGTATCAAGGACTCTGAGTGACATTTGGTGCACAAGTGTCATGGTTGTTTACATAAATACATCCAAATGACATCGGAGTCCCTGTACCTTTCACTTGGCACAACCTATCGATATGTTACCTAAATCGAGCAAAAGTTTAAACATGAGAGGTGATACTTTGGTTTTAATAAGCCGAAGCAAGGAAAGGGCACCTCAAAAATACAAAAAAAAAGGGATAGATCATGTTAGCCTTATCGGCAAATGGCCCAAAATTGAATCCAAAACACTCTCGAATTCTTCAAAATTTGCTTAAGGATCATCCAAAGATCAAAAGCAACGCAGGAGAAGAACACTTGAGATGACGAGAAAGCACTATCAGGAGGCTAAAACACATAAGAAATAGTGAAAAACCATGTATCACAGGCATAAATATTAAAACGCACAGCAGCCATCCGATCTGGCCGATCAACGGTTCAGATTTGATTGGCAGATCACAATCAGCCAACACAGAGGAGGACTTAAGGTTGGGTGAAAGATGCCCCCGATCAGTGATCTCTGATGATCGGATCGGCGGGTTGCAATCGGCGGATTAAGGGAGGACCTAGTGGAACTTGCGATAGCGATCAACGATGCAATGTGGACCGTTGATCAAGAGCGCAGATCGACGACCCACATCGCATCGCAAGATCGCTATCGGAGATAAAAAAGGAGCGTTAACCATGGCCCCAGGGCATGCGTGATATGCGATTGTGATCAATTGCATCAGCGGATTGCAATGGGGGAAACATTATGGAGCGGGACCGTTATATAGGCATATATGTTATGTGATTAACCGGACCTGACAGTTATATACATGATATTGCATAATATTTGAGGTCCACAAAAAGGCCATTTCCAATACATTTTTCGCGTATTTCATTATTTAACGAAATACAAAGGGAACCTTGGAGCAGCGCCAATGTGATAAGACCTGGACCCAAAAGAGTTCGGGAATGAAAATATATAATATTTTCAAGTCCACCAAAGCCATTTTTTATGTATTTCCAGTGTTTTAATGTATTTCTAAAACGCAAAGGGAAGACAGGGAATAGGCCGTATGCGACTTGCGATAGCGACCTAGAGGGCGGACCCGATAGAGGAATAAGCAATGTTTAAGGACTTTTTAAGTCAGAAATGAATAGAGCTTGGTGGGATTTGCATAGTTGCACCGTTTTCTATATAAAACATAAAACAATAATTAATTGATATTTGAAGGGATTTCAAAGGGCCGAAGACCCATTCCATCACAAAGCAAAGGCGTTATAATATCTACATGCCAGAAGAGGGATGTGGCCAGGAGATAGCGGCCGACGAACAGAGGCCAGAAGGGGAAAAATCCCAGCACGATGCAGCCACAACCAACAAATCATCATGGAGCATCTCTGGCATGAGAGAGCTCCCTGCCAGCACAACAAAATACCAGTATGTGGTTACTCTTCCGTTGGAAGAAGAAACCTCAGAGCCCATGTGTGACTAGTCATGGCATCAAGTTGTTGAAAAAATAGGGAGGATAGATTAAGACACTCTGAGCCATTGAGAGCTCAGGAGCATTATAAAAGGCCTATAAATGGTTGAAAGTTAAATGTAACAGTCGTTCAACTTCTGGAGACTGGGGATACTTTGCTACTCAAGCTTCTCATCTTCATTCTAGCAATATAAGCTTCTTTTGTTATTATATGTTCAATGTCCATTTTCTCTTCTGTTCTAAGCTTGCACTTGAACATGTTGTTCATGTTTCTTTTGTGTCTAATGCCAGATAACTGTCATCTTATCTCTATGTTGATAAATTAGATTTGCAAGCTTTATTTACTTCCTGTAGTTGGCCATTTGTATGTGTTTATATATGCATCTTCTAGTACAGTCAGTATTCTCCATCTATCCATTGAATCTACAAACTATTGAGCATTAGTGGTCTAAAGCCTTGTAAAGCTGAGGATGTTCACGCATGTCTTGAGTAAAAATAGAGTTGAAACAGTTATCTGGCTTGATCCAAACCATCATCCATTCCAATAATTCAGAGAAAAATATTGAAGGTTATATGTTACCAAGCATCTTCGAGCTACAACCTAGGAGAGCTTCTTGGAGTGATAACATAATTGGTGTTGTTTCCAGGGAGAGGAGACTAAAGCTCAACTTCCCTGGGAGATGATACAGATCCAACTTTGACGATAGACAAATTCTGGGCACTGTTTTGGTTGTAATCATCTATCTGGCGATTCTACTAAAGGACGAACCTCTTGGCGACTCCACTTCATAGTTCTGGCTCAGTTTGTGAGGCATACTCAGAAAAATCCTCAAAATCCACAAGCTAACCCAGTACCTGACCCTAAAAAAATCAACAAGAAAGAAAGGTATATAGAAAGGAGCATCAGGTTTAGGTAAACCTAAACAATATTCCATATCTCTTCAAGAAAATCCTGCAATAGAACAAATACATGTTGAGACTATAACATCTAATACTAGCAGTGAAGAAAAACTCTCAGAGATTCATAAAGCTCCTTATTGTTTGGGTTCTCCTTTTGTTGTAAGCCCAAAGGAAACCTCACCTCCTATCCATCATACTCCTTTAGTCTTATCAGTCACTCCTCAGTCCTCTATCATACAGACTGCCAGTACCCTTATAGCCACCACAGTTATGGCAAGCCCACAAGAACCTACCAAAATGGAAAGAATCATAGTTGCTAGATATGGACCTCTAGTGCTACCCTCTCCTTTGAAAGCCATGCCTACTGGAGAATATTAGAAATATAAGCCTCAGTTCACTAGGACTGAAGGTGTTACAGCTGAGGAACATCTTGAGTCATTCTATAACTATGCTAGTAACCTAGACATTAGTGAAGATGATGTCTGGATGAAATTCTTTGTCCAAAGCCTAGATGGAGAGGCTAGAAAATGGTTCAGATAACTGACTCCAAGATCTATAGTAGATATTGAGGCTTTAGATGATGCATTCCTAAAGCATTGGGGGGATAAGAAGGATCTACTCTACTACCACACCGAGTTTGGCAACTTAAAGAGGGAAAATGGTGAGTTGTTATCTGATTTTAATAAGAGGTTTAACTGCATGTACAACAAGATAACAGTTGAAGTAAAACCCACCAATACCTCTGCTAAACTCACCTATGTCAATGCTTTTGATTTTGACTTCTATCTACTATTGAGGGAGAGGCGATGTGCTACTATGGATGCTATGCAGGATGCAGCATTGGAAGTAGAATCAAACATCATGGTTGTAGAGAAGCTCAAGGGAGATGTTGATAGAAGAAGATAGAGGGGCAAGTCTTCGTCATCTTCAGATCCCAAGATCGATAAAATGACCAAGATGATAGAGTTATTAGCCTCTGAAATCTCCAAATTAAAATTTGAGCAGCACTCTTGGAAAGGAAGAGTTCCTGATACCTTTGCTCCTAGAAATCCAAATCCATATAGAAGAGCTAATGAGTAGTTGCAAATTCTGCAAAGAAGCAAAGATGCCAATGAAGACCAAAGGGTAAAGACCCCTTTTCAAAATGTAGTCATGGAAGAGTAGCAGTTTGACGAAGATGATGAGATCCATTGTATGGAAGACAAAGGTAGTGCCCCTTTTTTTTTACCTTAGTTGCCTATGAAAAGTCATTATTCAATGACCAGATCAAACAAGAATGGGATGGTGAAGTTGTTCTGCAAACTGAAGATCAGCAAAGATATAATCTAAGGTCGAAGATGATAATGTCAAGGAAAATCCTGTTCATAAAACTGTTGTCCCTGTAGTACATCGAGCTAATAAGCAAAAGAGACTAGCAGTTGATCCTATCATCCTCAAAGCTCTAGCTCACGAGGTAAGAGGCATTGACAAGTCTCCTTATCCCTTCAGTTTTCAATCAGAAATTAAGAAGCTAAGAATACCTATACCTCTGGTTGAACTAGTGAAGAATGAGTCCTTCAAAAGATCTATCCTCGAGGCCCTTGAGCCTAATGCCATCCAAGCCTCCACCGATTATGTAAATTTGCAAGATGACAAACCAGCTGTTATTCTCAACCCAATGATTGAAAATTGTGAAGACAGCTCCCCATCATTCTATGTCTCTCTGACTATTCATGACAAAATCCTTCATAACTACCTTCTTGGAGCCAGCCATAATCTAATGCCCAAGGCTGTCATGGATAGATTGGGTCTTGACATTACCAAGCCTTATCATGACCTATTTTCTTTTGACTCTAGAAAAGTGAAATGTCTGGGAGTAATCAAGGACCTAGCCATCACTTTGTCTCAATTTCCCATGAAGAGCATGATGATGGATATTGTGGTAGCAAATGTACCCCCCAAGTTTGGCATGTTGCTTTCTAGAGGCTGGATCAAGAGATTAGGTGGAACATTGCAAAATGATCTGTCCTATGCTATTGTCCCAGTTTTTGGAGGTGAAAATAGGAGATTGTACAGGGAGGCTTAGTTGGCTTATATCATCAGTGATGAGAAGAATCCCACTAATCATCCCATCTATGCCGTCGACACTGATTTTGGAGCTTGTTTTCTTTAGATCGAAGAATCTCAGTTGGCCTCCATGAAACTCAAAAAACTAGTTTTCCTGATTGCAGAGGAAGAAAGCCCATAGATTTGGGATATGTTCTTTGATGGGGCTTGCTCTAAGGAAGCTGCAGGGGCAGGTGTAGTCCTTGTGTCCCCCACATAGGAATGCATTCATTTATCTTTCATATTAACTTTGCAGGTCAACAAAACTTTCCAAGCAAAGCATCCAAGGCTGAAAGCATACAGAGATGAGGTAAAATACAGACCATCTCTGCCTGACAATGTCAAATACTGGAAATTTTTGAAGAGGATGATGAAATTAATAGGCTTTTACAAGTCTTTGATGAATTTGCTGAAATTCATCAGAAGAAGATCAAAGAAACCTTTGATAGAAAGGTAAAATGGGACAATTTTCAGTTTGGTGACTGGGTTCTCAAATGGGATGCATTGAAGGAAAAGAAGGGAAACCATGGTAAATTTGATGCCCTATGGATAGGTCTGTTTGTCATCGCTCAAGTTCATATGAGCAACATTTTCATTCTACACAATTTAGAGGGGGAAGGTGTTTTTGGTGGCCCAGTAAATGGGCAGTTCTTCAAACTTTATTTCATTTAAGGCTTTAAAGCCTTGGTATTGTAAATATGTTTTTTCAGTTTTTATTTTGTTGCAAAATAAACTCCATGCCCAATGGAACACTAGGAGGAATATTTGATTTTGGTTTTACAGGAAAGGCATTGTTCTGTAGTTCTTGAAACCTCACAGGGAGGATTTCATTCCCAGAAGGAGTCAGTGTTAGCCTTATCAGCAAATGGCCCAAAAATGAATCCAAAACACTCCCGAAGTCTTCAAAATTTGCTTAAGGATCATCCAAAGATCAAAACCAGCACAGGAGAAGAACCCTTGGGATGACAAGAAAGCACTATTGGGAGGCTAAAACACATAAGAAACTGTGAAAAACCATGTATCGCAAGCATAAATATTGAAATGCACAACAACTGTCTAATCTAGCTGATCAACAGTCCAGATATGATCGGTGGGTCACAATCAGCCAACACAGAGGAGGACTTAAGGTTGGGTGGAAGACACCCCCAATCAACGATCTCTAATGATCGGATCGGTCGGTCGCAATCAACGGAGGAAAACTGATGAATTAAGGGCGGACCTAGTGGAACTTGCAATAGCGATCAACGATGCAATGTGGACCGTCGATCAAGCGCGTAGATTGACGGCCCACATCGCGTCACAGGATCGCTATCGAAGATAAACAAGGAGCGCTAACCATGGGCCCGGGGCATGAGCGATATGTGATTGCAATCAATTGCATCGGCGGATTGCAATCGAGGAAACATTATGGAGCGGGGCCATTATACAAGCATATGTGCGATGCGATTAACCGAACCTGACAGTTGTATACATGATATGGCATAATATTTGAGGTTCGTAGAAAGGCCATTTCCAATACATTTTCACATATTTTGTTATTTAAAGAAATACAAAGGGAACGTTGGAGCAGTGTCGATGCGATAAGACCCGGACCCGAAAGGGTTCTGGAATGAAAATATATAATATTTTCAGGTTCGCCAAATCCATTTTTTACTGTATTTCCAGTGTTTTAACGTATTTCTAAAACACAAAGGGAAGACTGGGAATAGGCCATGTGTGACTTGTGACAACGACCCAGAGGGCAAAATCGATAGAGGAATAGGCCATGATTAAGGACTTTTTAAGTCCAAAATGAACAGAGCTTGGTGGGATTTGCACCGTTGCAGCATTTTCTGTATAAAACATGAAACGGTCATTGATTGATGTTTGAAGGGATTTCAAAGGGTTGAAAACCCATTCCATCACAAAGCAGAGGCGTTATAATATCTACATGCCAGAAGAGGGATTCAGCTGGGAGACATCAGCCGGCAGACAGAGGCCAGAAGGGGAAAACCCAGCACGATGCAGCCACAACCAACAAATGATCATGGAGCATCAACAACGCAACACAACCAAAACAAATAGAAGTGATCGTGGGGCATCTCTAGCATGAGAGAGCTCCCTGCCAGCGTAGCAAAATACCAGTATGCAGTTACTCTTATGTTGGAAGAAGAAACCTCCGAGCCCATGCGTGCCTAATTATGGCATCAAGTTGTTGAAAAAATAGGGAGGATAGATTAAGACACTTCGAGCCTTTGAGAGCTCAAGAGCACTGTAAAATTCTTATAAATGGCTGAAAGTTAAATGTAACAGTGGTTCAACTTCTGGAGACTAAGGATACTTTGCTACTAAAGCTTCTCATCTTCATTCTAGCAATATAAGCTTCTTTTGTTGTTATATGTTCAATGTCCATTTTCTCTTTTGTTCTAAGCTTGCACTTGAACAGGTTGTTCATGTTTCTTCTGTGTCTAATGCCAGATAACTACCATCTTATCTCTGCGTTGATAAACTAGATTTGCAAGCTTTAGTTATTTCTTGTAGCTAGCCATTCATATGTGTTTATATATGCATCTGCTGGTATAGTCGGTATTCTCCATCTATCCATTGAATCTACAAACTATTGAGCATTAGTGGTCTAAAGCCTTGTAAAGCTAAGGGCGTTCATGCATGTCTTGAGTAAAAACAGAGTTGAAACAATTATCTGGCTTGATCCAAACCATCATCCATTCCAATAGTTCAGAGAACAATATTGAAGATTATATGTTACCAAGCATCTCCGAGCTGTAACCTAGGAGAGCTTCTTGGAGCGATAACAGATCCAAGGCAGAATAACCCAATAAAACCCATTGAAGCTACAAGAAAAGAATAGAAATGGAAAGACGAATCAGAACATGGGTAATTAGTGTGAGCTCCACAAGAGCCCCACTTATAACACAAATGAGTGTTGCATGAAGAAGTTGTTGTTAGCCGAGATGAAAGCTTTAGAGTGAGATGTAAGTTCTGAATTTGAATGAAACCCTAACAAGGGGAAACAAATCATTGATGTAGAACCCAATGCCATCGTTGCTACTACTAAGGTCTAGCACAATGTTCTTGAAGATTTAAAGGAAGGTGAGAGACTCTTCCACTCATAGATGTCGGTAAATGTGGCATCAATGCATTTCATTGTTGATAGTGAGAGTCAAAATAACCTCATCTCAAAAAATGTCACTAAGCATTTGGGCTTCCAATAACACCACACCCACATCCATACACCATAAGGTGGATCCACCAAGGGTGATATCTCCACATCACCCCATAGTGTCGTCTACCCTATAACATCAAGCCTTTCATGGATTAGGTATTGTGTGATGTTACTCCCCTTGAAGTTTGTTATGTTTTTTTGGGCCAACCATGCTTGTAGAAGTGTCATGTTGTGTATAACTCTTGACATTGTACTATTATTATTACTTTGAGTAGAAAACTGTATAGGATATCATAGGTAGCCCCACTTACTGCTATTTCTCTTATCTCTACTAAGAAATGTAGTAAGATCATCTCCAAGACTCGGAAATTTTTCTTGCTCCTAATTAACTCTCAAAGTAAGGGGAATATAATGGCCACATACATGGCCTCCAGATAGGGCTCCTCTACATGGAAAAATAAAGTGGATAAGGTCATGGAAGGGTACAGAGACACATTCTCCTCACTCATAGGGGTACCTCTACATTATGAGGTCAAACACTCCATAGATTTGGCCCCTAGTATACCACTACCCAGTTGGCCAATCTATTGCCACTCTCTTCTGGAAAATGAGGAAATCAAGCAGCAGATCTAGGAGCTTCTACAAAAAGAGCATATCCGACCAAGTTCCTCACATTGTGGGAGCCTAATTGTACTCGTGTAGAAGAAGGATGTGACATGTAGGCTATGTATTGATTATCGATCCCTGAAAAAAGTCACAGTCAAGAATAGGTACTTGATACCATGGATTGATGACCTTCTTGATCAATTCAAGGGGGAGGAAATTAATTTAGCAAGAATGATTTGAAGTTAAACTATCACCAAGTTCCAATACAACCCACAAATGTGTAGAATATTTCTTTCAAGTCCAAGGAATGTCTTTTCAAGTGGTTGGTCATGCCCTTCAGTTTGACAAATTCCCCAGAAGCTTTCATGACTAGAAAGATGAAATCTTGCAACCTTTCGCCAACTTGTTTGTGGATGTATATCTTGATGATATCCTCATATTTAGTAAGAGTTGGGAAGTGCACTTATATCATATATGGCAGGCCCTGGATACTCCACAGTAACACAAGCTATGTGCGAACTTGGAAAAATGTGCCTTTGACATGGAAAAGGTCTAGTATTTGGGTTACATTATTGATAAGAAATGTGTGCATGTGGATCTAGCTAAGATCAAAGTCATTGAAGATTAGTTAGGTCTAACAAGTCTCACAGAGCTTCCCAACTTCTTGGATCTAGCTAATTTCTACCACAGATTTCTATTGGTATTCTCTCATATCACTTGGTCCTTAAGTCAAGTTACCAAGGGTGGAGAGAAAGTAAATTTGTTTTGGTCTAGGTCACAATAAAAGGCCTTCGTTGAGTTGAAACACTACCTTTTCTTTGCACCAGTGCTCACATTTCCAAACCTATAACAACCATTTGAGGTTAAGACAGATGCCTCATACTATGCTATTGGTGTAATCCTCACTCAACAAGGGAATCTGGTGGCCTATCACAGCGAGACACTCTCTGATGTTATTCGTAGATACCGCATCGATAATAAGGAGATGCATTCCATCATTCAGGTATGTCAGTAGTGAAAACATTACATTCTAGGGAAGGAGATAATCATCAACACAGATCACTGACCTCTGCAATTTATGTAGAAATAAGAAAAGTTACAAAACGATTGTTTGGTCAATTTAGTGTTGTCTAAATTGCTATCATTAATTGTCAACCCGGGGCTCGTAAGCTGATGAAGTGATGTGTACAGTATGTACTTAAGTAACCTTTCCTAGTCCTTTTTGTCGTTTTTAGATTATGTTTATGGTTGATTTAACTTTCTAAGATGGAGTGATGGATTTATAAACAGATGAGTGTGTGTGTGTGTGTATGGTGATTACTAAATGCTTCTAGAACTTTTTAAAGAGAAATCTTGAAAAGTGACTTGCAATGGAATTGAAACTTCGAATGAAAGCAAAGCATTAAACAAAATGACTAATGGCACTAGTCCACTATCTATGCTGCTGATAAGGAAAAAATAGCATCTATGTTAACTCAATGGAAAGTGAAAAACACTACTTTAACTGCAAAACTTAAATGACAAATCATAACACTTCATTCTTTCTTAACACTCTGCCTCTAGCTGTAATTGTTCATGTGAAAAACAGTTAAGAAGAAATCAGTAATATGAGTCAAAAAGCTAATCAAACCAAGCTGCCACTTAATGATATTCTGGTCCAATAAAAGTTAGATAATTATGATAAGAAGACCATCAAAAAGTTAGTAAGCAACTTGTCAAAACTTTAGAAAGTAAACTAGCAATGAAACTGCGTAAGCAAAGTAAAAATCAGCAACTAAGACAAGACAACTTCAAATACCATCAGTGAAATAAAAACACACTATCCCGGGCTCTAACACACCTGCATAAACAAACTGATCAGTTCTGAAAAGTGTTGGAAATGTAAAGGCATGAAATCAAACTGTACATTATTATACATGATCAAAGAAATGAAAAATTGCAGAAATCAAACTATACATTATTATACATGTGAAAATGAAAACAAAGAAAGGCAGGAAAATAAAATTAAATGCTACTGTACATAGGTTGTGATAGATGGGGGCCCTCCATCCACTCAACCAGCTAAAGATCAGCTACGCAAAGATGAGCAGAAACAGTCTTCTTCTATTAAACCAACATGTCAAAATACAGTGAAAAAGCGTTGTAACAGCAGTCTTTAAAACAGAGTTTTACAACCAAAATGACTACGGAAATTACAATAATAAGAGCTAATCTTTAAGCGTTGAAGAACGCTTTATTTATAGGCACAGAGGTAAACTGCCCTCTGCGTAAACTAAGCAACTACAGGCCTAACTAATTAACTGCGCAGCAACACGCAGGCAGCTCCGTGCACATTTAGAGGAAACGGTCATCATGGGGAGTAAATCTATGGATAGATCCTGTCCCCTGCTGTCTTCGTGGCGTGGAGGAAGTGCCAGCTGTGAATCCGTGTCTCAGTTGCTCACGCAGAGCCGTGCCACCGTCTGCAACTTGACTGTTTGACCGTGGGTACTCCTGCGTTGACCGGGGGCATACGTGACTGATTTGGCCCAACCAATAGCATACGATCCATGTGGACATCCATACCAACATGCCCATGTGGCTCGTTCCTGGAGAAGACACGTGGAGTATAGCAAACAACAAAAAGGCTGCGGAATCTCTGAACAGTTGTGGAATTGCTGAGTAGCTGCGAAATTGCAGAACAGCTGCGAAATTGCTGAATATGTACCAAAATTCTAAACAAACAATCAATCATTAGCACAGTCAATCAAATCATGTTAAAAGACATATAATGCAATGAATTGAACAAGTTGATGGAGGAAATGATGTCAAAAGAGAGAAGTGAATGAGGAAAAGCTGTTGGGAGGACAGGTAAATGAGTGCAAGGTTGAGGCTCAACATACCCCCACTGCGAGGGTGTTGCATGTCCTCATGCAACCAAAATTTTATCATAATCTTTCAGTTCACATGTTCGGATGCCTCTGCCAAGACATCCAACCTTCTCCTTTTCCTTCCTGTTGCCACATTTGTTCTTGGTTTCTTAACCAAGCATCTGAATTTCAAGTTGACCAAGGCTCTGCTCAATTTCCTGCATTTCTTCTTCAATTTCCTGTTCTTTCTTTGCCAAAGACCCAGATGAAGCATGGTATTATCGTGGATCATCTTGTCCACATTTCTCTGTTCTTTCAGTGCTTCATTTTCCTGTTTGATGTGACGGTTTAGGACCTCAAGCTCAAATACTTCTTGCTTCAAAGATTGAACCTGCTGTTCAAGGGGCAAGACAGTACTAGGGCCAGCAACAGATTGCTCTAATGTTTCTAAATAATCATATGCCTCCTGCTGGACAGGGTCAATGTCAGGTGTTTGTCTTGGCCTAAATTCAAATCCTTGAAAACTGCTTTCTCTCTCTTGCTGGACAGGACTTTCCTCTCTTGGAGGACTTAGCTCAATAGCTAGCCGAATTGGAGTCTTTTCAGGTGTGCCCAAATCAATGAAATGAGACTGTTTCTTTTTAATCACACTCTTTTTCTGTATAAGTCTACTGCTTCTCCTTATTTGTAGGCTCGTACTTTTTGGTTCTTGCTGTTTTTGCTTTTGTTTCTTTTTGGAGCTGGCAGTTTCATGAAGCTGAGCAAGCCTATGAGCTAATGTTTGGGTATCTTCCTCACTTGAAGGTTCAGGTGAAGGGTATGACTCTTGCAAAATTGCTTTTCCTTTATCCTCCTTTTGTCTTTTTGTTCTGCTCCCCTTTTTCTTTTCCTTTTGAATAGTTTCTTGAACAGTTTCTTGGGCAATTTCTTGAAGAGTTTTTGTAACAATTTCTTGGGCAGTTTCTTCAACTTCTACAGCAGTATCTTGGTCAGCAGTCTCTTCTTGGGTGACTATTCCTTTCCCTTTTCTTCTACTTCTTTTTGGCACCCTAGGAGAGCTACTAGAGGCTTCTGCTGCCTCTTGAAAATGGTTTCTAACAAGGAATTTCTCCCATGTATCCTTTCTGATTTTTAACTGCTCCTCAATCAAGATTTTAATGAGTCCATGGTGATATAGGTGGGGCTCAATGTTTCCCACATGTTTCTGAACAGTGGCACTCATTTTCTTCAGACTAGCCAGCAAGAAATAAGGAAGATTGATGGTATGTTCACCCATAAAATGCATCATTATCTTTGTGTGATAAACATACATTATACCAAATCTGCCTTCACATGTTAAAAATTTCTGAACTAGCAAAAGTAAGGCAGTCCATTCCTTTTTAATGACACTTACAGGTATTCCTTTGGTGAAGATAGTGGTATCCATACCTGGATTTTTCAACATGTTCTTCCACTCCTGGCCTTCAACAGTTCGATTTTTGAACCAACGTTCCCCAGTACGAGGCAAAGCAGTTGCTTGAGCCAAGCTGCTCTCGGTGACAGTGAATTGTAGGTCTCCAATCTCCACAACATTTGTTTTTCCATCAAACGACCGAGCAAAGGCCTTGGTGACTTCCTTGTGATATCCTTTGAACTTCTGAATAAATTTTAACCACTTGGCCTTCTGCAGGGCATTCTTCGTTTGTGGGTAACCGTCTAAAAACTTAGAACCTTCCGGCTCTGCTCTTAATAACTTGCCCATTTCAGTTACCAGCTCTCTTGCTGCTCTGACAGCGTTGTTCGAACACGGGAGAGAGAGCTTATACGGGAAAACAGTGCTCAGCAGTGGGTATTACGGCTATAGCAGAATGGTCAGCAGTGGTTTTACGGCTACAGCAGAATGGCCGTGATGCAATTACGAAACTGGTGGTCAGGGTTTTGAACGGAGAGGTGAGGAATAGAACAGAGTATGTTCACGGTGAAACAGCGTGATGAATGAAACCGGAAGTGAAAACGGTGAGGGCGTAAATAACAATGCGAAGATGGGGTTATGCATGCGAGAGGCAGAGTTATGGATAACGGCCGAATCCCTGAACGTCGGGTGGCTGCGTACACTTGGCTGCGGAATGAGCAATTGGAGAGCCGTGGTACAACAGTACACGTCACTCTGGTACGATGAATTAATGAGAGAGAGCAGGCCGTATTAAGTTCAAATCACAACGATTAGGGAACCGTTAGGAAGGCAGTGAGGTGGATTACGCAGCGTAATGGTTGAGGATTATGAGGAGTGGACGGGGATCTTGTTAATCATTACATTACATGCCTCCTACCACAATCCGAAAAACCATACATAAATGATATGACTGTTAGTTAGAAATTTTGAACATACCTTCGTATCATTGCATTTTGATCCCTAACCTTTGATTTATTGTTGCCTTTGTATATGCCATGTGTCCTTGCTCTTTTAATGATGCTGGTACTTTTGACTGCAGATTTTTTCTTTTTGAAACAGAGTTTGTTTTCGTTGCAGGAACAGAGTGTATTGGCTGCGGAATCTTGATGTCAGCTGCGGAATTGGCTCCTAGCTGTGGAAATTGCAGCAACACTTTTCTGCCTGCACAAAGAGGATTAAAACAACTTTGACTGAATGGAATAGTCCTGAGAGGGACTTTATTGGTGAAAATGAGATGGAATGAATGGACTGAAAGAAAATGAGGTGGAATGAAAATGATGAAATGGATGAGATGGATGAGATGGATAAGATGGATAGGAAAAGAAGAGAAAATATAAAGCGTCAGGTGACCCTGATTTTCACCTCATATTTTCTGCATAAGACTGCCAATCCAAGATTGGTTTTCAGGCTTATACAAGAGATTTTTTTTCCTTTTTTTTTTTTTTTTTTTTTTTTTTTTTTTTTTTTTTTTTTTTTTTTTTTTTTTTTTTTTTTAACTGAAAGAAACAAAGATCAGGCTGATGGAGGAGAAGAATTCTTCTCCACTAGCCTCATTGCAGAATCTTCTTGGAACAACTTAACAAATTCCTCTCTTGAGAGTGGCTTATGGTAGACTTTCAATCTATGGCCATTCACAATGAGAGGAGTCTGAAGCTCATCAATGGTCTTCACTCGAACTGCTCCATTTTTAAAGACTTCATCAATCTCATATGGCCCAAGCCAGTGAGTTTGAAATTTTCCTTTGAAGTCCTTAAACTTGGAATCAAACAATAGTGCCCAATCTCCTTTCTGAAACTTTCTTTCTTTGATGTGTCGATCATGCCATTTAGTTCTTTGGTGCTGAACTAGATCGGTCCTTAGAATTGCATCTTGTCTTATTTCATCTAGCTCGTTTAGCTGGTCCATTCTGTGTTTTTGAGCTTCTGATAGGCTCATCCCCAATTGAACTGCCATCTTGAAGGTCTTGATTTGGAACTCAATGGGGAGCAGGACTTCCTTCCCATAAACAAGTTCATAGGGAGAATGTCCTGTTGTGTTTCTCCATGTAGTTCTATAGGCCCATAAGGCTTCAGGAAGCCTTTCCGCCCAATCTCTTCTATGAAGATGAACAGTCTTGGTGATAATGCCCTCAAGGACTTTATTGGTAGATTCCACTTGACCATTTGATTGCAGATGGTATGGAGTAGATGTTCTATGCTTGATCTTGTATTCCTCCATCAGCTTCTCCATCAATTTAGATGTAAATTGGCTTCCTTGATTTGTCACAATTTCTCTTGGGACACCAAAACGAGTAAAAATATCCTCAAAAAGAAATTGAACAACTGAATTTTCAGTGGCAGAAGGTAATGCCTTGGCTTCTACCCACTTAGTAACATAATCAGTGCAAACCAATATATACTTCTTTTGCCTAGATGGTGGATTAATAGGTCCAACGAAATCTAGAGCCCATTTCTCAAAGGGTTCGATGCATACCTGTGGCTGTAGTGGCATTTCATTTGAAGGAGTTGGTCTCCCAACTCTTTGGCAGTTGTCACACCTTCTAACATACTGCTTTGCATCTTTAAAGAGAGAAGGCCAATAATATCCTAAAGAAAGGATTTTATAGGTTGTCCTCTTGTCAGCAAAGTGTCCGCCGCATGGTTCATCATGACATGCCTTAAGGATGTCAGGCATTTCATCTTCCTGAACACACCTTCTGATCATACAATCTGGCCCTGTTTTGAACAATTCATTAGAAATCCAAGAATAATGTGAACTCTCCTGAATGATTTTCCTTTTCTCATTAGGAAATAAGTGTGGAGGTAGCTTCCCTGTAACTAGATAATTAGCAATATCTGCATACCAAGGAGTCTTGGTAGTTACTGCAAACAAGTATTCATCTGGAAACTTATCCTCTACAGGAGAATCTTAGTTAGTGTTTTGGATTCTAGACAAGAAATCAGCTACTGTGTTTTGTTTTCCTGGCCTATCTAACACAGTAATGTTGAATTCTTGTAAAAGTAAAAGCCATCTTGTAACTCTGCCATTAGTAATAGGTTTTTTCATGAGATATCTAATTGCGGAGTGATCAGTATGGACAAAAGTTTCATAGCCGGTTATGTAGTGTCTAAACTTGTTGATTGCATGAACAACGGCTAAGAATTCTTTTTCAGTTAGAGTGTAATTTAACTCGGTGGGAGTCAAATTTTTACTGGTGTAATAAATGGCATAAGGGACCAAATCTTTTTGTCCCAAAACAGCTCCTAGAGCTGTATCTGAAGCATCAGTAGAAATGTGAAAAGGGAGTTTCCAATTTGGCCCTCTCAAAATGGGTGCTTCAGATATTCTAGTCTTTAAAGTTTCAAAGGCAGACTGACATTCAGGATCCCATTTGAACTCACAGTCTTTGGTAAGTAATTTGAAAAGAGGAGATGCTATCTTAGTGAAGTTTTCAATAAATCTTTTGTAATATCCAGTAAACCCAAGAAAACTTCTAACATCCCTTTGGCAATTTGGAACAGGTAACTTGGAGATGACTTCTACTTTGGATCTATCAACTTTAATTCCATCTCCTGAAATATGATGTCCTAAAACAATTCCTTCAGTAAACATCATAAAACACTTTTCATGACTTAATGAAAGATTTGTTTCTTTACATCTAATTAGAACTTTTTCCAAATTTTCTAGTGCTTCTTCAAATGTATTACCATATACTGTGAAATCATCCATGTAGACCTCTACACAATCATGAATTAGATCTGAAAAAATTCCTAGCACAGCCCTTTGAAATGTAGCGGGTGCATTGCATAATCCAAAAGGAAGTACTCGGTAAGCAAAAGTTCCCCAAGGACAAGTAAATGTGGTTTTGTCTTGATCTTCAGGTGCTACCTGAATTTGATTGTAACCACTAAAACCATCCAAAAATGAGAAAAACTTTTTACCTGCTAAAGTATCTAAGACTTGATCAATAAAAGGCAAAGGAAAGTGATCCTTCAAGGTTGCTTTGTTTAATTCTCTGTAATCAATGCAAACTCTCCATTTACCATTCTTTTTAGGTACTATGACCAAGGGCGAAACCCATTGGCTATCTGAAATAGGGTAAATGAAGTTTACATTGAGTAACTTCTGGAGCTCTTCTTTCACTATCTCCCTAAGATTTGGATTCATCCTTCTTTGAGGTTGTCTGATTGGTCTACTGTTTTCCTCAATGTAAATGTGATGAATACAAGTCTTAGGGTCTATTCCTTTCATGTCGGTATACTCCCATGCAAAAGCAGTAGAATGTCTTTGCAAGACTTTGGTTAGCTCTTCCTGTTGGAATTTTTCCAAGTTTTTGTTAATGTTTAATGTTTTTCCTGGAAAGATTTCAATGGCAGAACTACAAAATTCTTCCATAGAGAAAAGAGGCATTTGTCTAGATGATAGACACTCTATGTCAGAATCCAACTGAAATTGTGTAGAGTCATGTTCTGAAGATGGTTCGAAATTTTCTAATGTATTCAGAATTTGACTATCTTCACTAATCTCAGAAATGGTAAAGACAGGTTGTATAGTATCTTCATCATCAACTCACTCATTATCTCCTATTTCTGTAATTGCTTTCACTGGAGGATACAAATTGAACTTCTTTGTTGAATTGCCATGAGAAATATACATGTCCCCAGACCTACAACTTATGAAAGCATCAGCTGTGGCCAGCCAAGGTCTTCCTAAAATAAGAGGATGTCCTCCTAGATTGTTCTTGGGAGTTAAAATCATAAAATCAACTGGATATTCCCAAGAGTCTAGGGAGACTGGAATGTCTTCCAATACACCATCAGGTTTAATGATCGATCTGTCTGCAAGCTGCAGTAAAGTAGGTGTAAAGAGAAGGTTAGGAAGTTTTAACTGGTCCATAGTCTGTCTACTCATAATGTTGATAGCAGCCCCTAAGTCAACCAAAGTATTTGGTATTTCTACCCCATTGATATGTGTTTTGACAATTGGACTACCGGGGTCTACATATTTCTGCATGGTAATCTTTCCCATCATGATGTCTGCAATTTTTCCTACCAGGTGGATCTTTCTGGTATCTCTTGGTTTCCTTCCTGGTCTCTTAAGGCTCAACTCCTTTATTGTTTTTGCTAGAATGGGAATCTCTTTAATGGCTTGTAACAAGGTAATCTTGATACAAACATTCTTCAATTCATCTAGAAAATTATAGTCAGGCAACAAAATTTGCTTTTCCACTCCTTTGTCGATTTGTAACCTTTCAGGAAAAGGAGGTGTGGCTAAAGATGTAGGTTGCTCAACTATGGGAGTTGTGGGGGTTGATTCTTTTTCTTTTTCTTTTTCTGTTTGAATGTTTGGGTGTTGAAGGGATGCTTCAGAACCCTTATTAGCTCTAAGAGATTCTTCCTCAGAAATGCTTGGTTGTTGAACATTTATAGAAGGTTGATCTAAGATTTTACCTGATCTGAGTTGTACTTCATTGAGAGGAACAATCATATAGGTAGGGAATGGTTGACCTTCCATCATGTAAGCATTCTGAGGGTTCCTATTATTGGGGTTTGGCAATGGCTGAGAAGGAAGTTGATTTGGCTTTTGCTGGGATTGGAGCAAGAGTTGAGAATTTTGATTTTGTGGAGGAGGTTGTTGTTGTTGAGGGAATGGCAATGATAGTTGTTGACTTTGATTTGGAAGTTGTGGAGCTTGCTGATTCTGAAAAGGTGGAGGATATTGATAGAATTGAGCAAATCTCCCATAAGGATTTTGCATGCTTTGCATCCATGCTTGAAAAGGATTTTGAGGTTGAGGCCAAGATTGTTGCCAAGGATTCCAATTTGGTTGGGGTTGAAAATTCATAGAGTTGTTAAACCCTTGATTTTGTTGCCCCTGCCAAGGTCTCCTTGCAACAAAACAGAGAGATTCAAGTGTATTTGGATCTTCTTGAAAGACTGCTTTGAGCCCAGGGATTGAAGGACAATCCTTGGTCTCATGAGTTTCTGAGCAAATTACACATGTTTCTGCAACGTGTGCATCCAAGGGACATTCCCTTAAAGCATGTTTCTTTCTACATTTCGGGCAAAAGATGGCCAAAGCCTCGGCTTCTGTTTTCTGTTTGTTATGGATCTTAAGGGTGTCTAATTGTTCACTAAGACTCCCTAAGATGTCAGTTTTGAATTCATCAAGCATATTGCCGATCTCAGCCCTACTTACTGATCCAGTTGCAGATTTATTTGCTCTGAGGAGGGAAGGATCTCTAGGCCCTTTTTGAGTTTTTGATTTGCCCCTTGAGAGATGGATACATAGCTCTGCTATATCATTGAGTGAAAGTTGAGATATATCTCCTTTCCCCATCATGTTCAAGATGTCTATCCATTCATCTCTAATGGCTTTTAGTAGGAGGGCTTTCAAGGTCTCCTCATCCAAGTTACTCATCTTTGCTCTCTTCAGGTTATATTGAAATCTTTCAAGTAAATCTTCTAAACTCTCATCTTCTTTTTGTACCATTTTAAATACCTCATCCTTGTGATTAGTAGGCATACAATAGTCCAGGTACCTATCCAAAAATGTTTGTTTCATTTCATCCCAAGACCTAATGGATTGAGTGAGCAACCCCATGAACCATTTCAAAGCTTGATCTTTCAATGTTGAAGGGAACAATTTGAGTTTTTGAGAGTCATCTAGATAGTCATAAGTTCGACACATGACTTCAAACTCAAATAGAAATGTTTCAGGGTCCTCAGTTCTTAACCCATGGAAGTTTGGGAGGACAGATGGTGATATGTTTTTCATAGTGGCTCGGGAATCCTCATCAACGATAGGAAACCCAAATGAGTTATTCCCATCTCTATTTCCTCCAATGTGACCTCTACCTCCTCCATTGTTTCCTCCTCCTCCTCCTCTACCTCTACCTCTACCACCTCCTTCCTCTGTCATAATGGTTTCCCTAGAGACTTCAGAATCTTCTGGTTCTTCTACAAAGGGTGAATGAGGAGGAATTTCTCCCTCTTCTTCAGATGATTCTACTTCTTCAATTACAATTGGTCTTTGTGTAGAAGAAAGGAAAGGATCTCTTTCTGATTCAACTTCAATAGAAGGTGTGGGAGAGTCAATTCTTGCCTCTTGAATTCCAGGAATTCTAGGGCTAGGAGTATCAGTGGGAGATGAGGGAGGTGTCTCTTGTCTATTCCTTGAAGCAGATGGACTTGTGAAAATCGAACTTCTGGCTGTAGCTAAAAACCTTCCCCTAGAATCTCTAGCTCTATGCATGTCATTTTTTTTTTTTTTTTCCTTCAAGTCAGGCTAATAATTCTTTTTCTGATCTTCCAGGTCACTCTAGGTGCAAGAAGAGAGCATACTTAAGAAACTATTAAACCAATAACTTTCTCTTTTCTGATCCTCCAGATCACTCTAGGTGCAAGAGGAGAGCATACTTTGGGAGGTTATCAATTTCCCTTTCTTGAAATTTTCTTAATTTTTTTTAGAATTGGCTACCTAATTTCACTTCCCCGGCAACGGCGCCAAAATGTTTGGTCAATTTAGTGTTGTCTAAATTTCTATCATTAATTGTCAACCCGGGGCTCGTAAGCTGATGAAGTGATGTGTACAGTATGTACTTAAGTAACCTTTCCTAGTTCTTTTTGTCGTTTTTAGATGATGTTTATGGTTGATTTAACTTCCTAAGATGGAGTGATGGATTTATAAACAGATGAGTGTGTGTGTGTGTATGGTGATTACTAAATGCTTCTAGAACTTTTTAAAGAGAAAGCTTGAAAAGTGACTTGCAATGGAATTGAAACTTCGAATGAAAGCAAAGCATTAAACAAAATGACTAATGGCACTAGTCCACTATCTATGTTGCTGATAAGGAAAAAATAGCATCTATGTTAACTCAATGGAAAGTGAAAAACACTACTTTAACTGCAAAACTTAAATGACAAATCATAACACTTCATTCTTTCTTAACACTCTGCCTCTAGCTGTAATTGTTCATGTGAAAAACAGTTAAGAAGAAATCAGTAATATGAGTCAAAAAGCTAATCAAACCAAGCTGCCACTTAATGATATTCTGGTCCAATAAAAGTTAGATAATTATGATAAGAAGACCATCAAAAAGTTAGTAAGCAACTTGTCAAAACTTTAGAAAGTAAACTAGCAATGAAACTGCGTAAGCAAAGTAAAAATCAGCAGCTAAGACAAGACAACTTCAAATACCATCAGTGAAATAAAAACACACTATCTCGGGCTCTAACACACCTGCATAAACAAACTGATCAATTCTGAAAAGTGCTGGAAATGTAAAGGCATGAAATCAAACTGTACATTATTATACATGATCAAAGAAATGAAAAATTGCAGAAATCAAACTATACATTATTGTACATGTGAAAATGAAAACAAAGAAAGGCAGGAAAATAAAATTAAATGCTACTGTACATAGGTTGTGATAGATGGGGGCCCTCCATCCACTCAACCAGCTAAAGATCAGCTACGCAAAGATGAGCAGAAATAGTCTTCTTCTATTAAACCAGCATGTCAAAATACAGTGAAAAAGTGTTGTAACAGCAGTCTTTAAAACAGAGTTTTACAACCAAAATGACTACGACAATTACAATAATAAGAGCTAATCTTTAAGCGTTGAAGAACGCTTTATTTATAGGCACAGAGGTAAACTACCCTCTGCGTAAACTAAGCAACTACAGGCCTAACTAATTAACTGCGCAGCAACACGCAGGCATCTCCGTGCACATTTAGAGGGAGTGAATCTATGGATAGATCCTGTCCCCTGCTGTCTTCGTGGCGTGGAGGAAGTGCCAGCTGTGAATCCGTGTCTCAGTTGCTCATGCAGAGCCGTGCCACCGTCTGCAACTTGATTGTTTGACCGTGGGTACTCCTGCGTTGACCAGGGGCATACATGACTGATTTGGCCCAACCAATAGCATACGATCCATGTGGACATCCATACCAACATGCCCATGTGGCTCGTTCCTGGAGAAGACACGTGGAGTATAGCAAACAACAAAAAGGCTGCGGAATCTCTGAACAGCTGCATAATTGCTGAGTAGCTGCGGAATTGCAGAACAGCTGCGAAATTGCTGAATATGTACCAAAATTCTAAACAAACAATCAATCATTAGCACAGTCAATCAAATCATGTTAAAAGACATATAATGCAATGAATTGAACAAGTTGATGGAGGAAATGATGTCAAAAGAGAGAAGTGAATGAGGAAAAGCTGTTGGGAGGACAGGTAAATGAGTGCAAGGTTGAGGCTCAACAACGATCACTATCAGAAATCATTCACATATGTGCAACAATTCCATTTGAACATTAAATACAATAAGGATAGCGCCAATCACTTTGCAAATTGCCTCAGTCAACCATCGGTTGTGGCACTAACCACTATTCTAAAATCTTGTGGGAATGATACTTCTAGATGGTTGTATCTATGCAAAAATGATCCAAAATTTTCCACCGCATACCAAATGTTGATGTAAGGCAAGTAAGTTCCAGATTTCCACCTCGAGGATGCATTATTGTGCTGATTAGGACACCTTAGTTTTCCTTCAAGTGAGAGTGCCAAGCTAATATGGGAGGAACATTACAATAGGTTAGTAGGGCACTTTGGCATCGAGAATATAGTGACAATACTAAAAACAATATTTTTATTGGTCGAAAATTTGATATGATGTATGTAAATATATCAGATCCTTCAATGTTTATGCCATTTCTAACCCAAGATTAAGAAGAAAGGCCTATATAACCCTATTCCTACTCCTAGTCAGCCTTGGGAATCTATCTCCGTGGACTATATGTCTAGCCTTCCTTCTACCAATCATGGTAATGAATGTGGTTTTGTGGCCATTGATAGTTTTTCTAAGATGCCCATATTGGCTACCTACAAGAAGAGTATCATACCAAACACCAGTACCAAGCTCTTCTTAGAATAGGTGTGGGTACATTTTGGGATCCCACAAGCCATCATATTATATCAAGATATAAGGTTCTTAACTACATTCTAGTCAAGCCTTTAGTCATTATTGGATACCAATATCACCAATTCAACTAACTTCTACCCCCAGACTGATGGCCAAACATAGGTTGTCAACAGGATGATAGTGCACATACTATTCATGTACAACTCTAAGAATCCACGAATATGAGATGAGATCCTCCCTTATGTTCAACACAACTACAACAGAGATCTCTGTAGCTTAACTAGATAGAACACCTTTCATGTGGGCATGGGATTCCAACCATTGTGTCCTATTGATGTTATAGTTCATCTTGCAACTACATAAGCAGAATATACATGTGTTCAATTCGAAGATGATAACACCATCAAGTATATTGATCACATTCAACACATCCATTAATAGGTTCGTGATATATTGGATAAGTCCAATACTAATTATAAACAATGCCATGATCAACATCATGTACCACATAAGTTTCCAGTGGGAAACAAGGTTTGGCTGTATTTGCAAAAGGAAAACCTTACAGGAGCTCATCACAATCTCCGAACACTCTGATATGGACCTTACACAATCACCAAGGCTATGGGTGACAACAATTTCACGCTAAATATCCCCCCATTCATTTCTCTACATCCAATATTCGATTTGGACCACCTTCGGCCATACTTTCCACCATTCTGGGACACATCAGACATAGCCAAGAAGTTGACACCAACAGAGATCAAACTAGATTTCGTTGAGTAGGCCCCAACTAATTAGATCATGGACACACATATTAAGAACACTCACTAATAGAGGATCTAGCTATACCAAGTTGTCAAAGTTGGCCAACTCCTACAGCAAGGCAAGTGGCTCATCATGGATGAAGTTTAGAAGAATTTTCCCCATCTCATGGAGGCACTAACCACAATGGGGATCATTTCTTCCAAATGGGGGATAACCGATCCATATGGATATTGGTGACCACCCACCTGTTCCACTTGGACCTTTAAAATTGTTTCTTATAAGTTTCTAATTTTTCTGCATAATTTCCTATTTTGGTAGTTTTCGATTTTTTGTAGTTTTTCAGGTCTTGAACTTCTGGAGCCATTTTGAGGCACTAAATAATGTTTTCATTGGACATGCATCTTTGAAATATTTCATCTCTTGCATTTTTATCATACCTATGTTATTATTCATCAACATATGATAACTTATCAAAACATTAAAGAAAAACATTAAACTAGGAAGAGATAAGTGAAGAGATCCCCCTCATAGTTATGGATGCATCACTAGTCATAAACCTTTTCAATTATGATGGGTTTCTCAAGGGAATATAGTTATCATTTTGCATGTTTTTCTTGTTGCATCAAAATCAAGTCATTCTTCAAGTAACATCAATCTATCTATATCTATTAATTTATGCAGAAGTAAGGAAAATTACACAACGATCACTATCAGAAATGGTTCACATATATGCAAGAATTCCATTTGAACATTAAATACAAGAAGGGTAGTGCCAATCACTTTGCAAATTACCTCAGTCAACCATCGGTTGTGGCACTAACCACTATTCTAAAATATTGTGGGAATGATACCTCTAGATGGTCGTATCTATGCAAAAATGATCCAAAAATTTTCACCACATACAAAATGTTGATGTAAAGCAAGTAAGTTCTAGATTTCCACGTCGAGGATGCATTGTTGTGCTACCTAGGAAACGTTAGTGTTCCTTCAAGTGAGAGTGGCAAGATAATTTGGGAGGCACATTACAGTAGGGTAGTAGGGTACTTTGACATCGAGAATATAGTGACAATACTAAAAAATTATTTTTATTGGTCGAAAATTTGATATGATGTTTGCAAATATATCAGATCCTTCATGTTTTATGCCATTGCTAACCCAACATTAAGAAGAAAGGCCTATACAACCCTATTCCTACTCCTAATCAGCCTTGGGAATCTATCTCCATGGAATATATGTCTAGCCTTCCTTCTACCAAGCATGGTAATGAATGTGGTTTTGTGGTTATTGACAGTTTTTCTAAGATGCCCATATTGGCTACCTACAAGAAGAGTATCATACCGGACGCCACTACCAAGCTCTTCTTAGAATAGGCGTGGGTACATTTTGGGATCCACAGGCCATCATATTATATCAAGATAGAAGGTTCCTAAGTGCATTACAGTTAAGCCTTTAGTCATTATTGGATACCAATATCACCAATTCGACTACCTTCTACCCCCAGACTGATGGCCAAACATAGGTTGTCAATAGGATGATAGTGCACATACTATGCATGTAAAACTTTAAGAATCCATGAATATGAGATGAGATCCTATCTTATGTTCAACACAACTACAATAGAGCTCTCCATAGCTTAACTGGACAGAACCCCTTTCATGTGGTCATGGGATTCCAACCATTGTGTCACATTGATGTTACAATTCATCTTACAACTACATAAGCATAATATACATGTGTTCAATTCAAAGATGATAACGCCATCAAGTATATTGATCACATTCAACACATCCATTAGTAGGTTTGTGATATCTTGGATAAATCCAATACTAAGTATAAACAATGCCAGAATCAACATCAGGTACCACATAAGTTTCTAGTGGGAAACAAGGTTTGGTTGTATTTACAGAAGGAAAACCTTACACGATCTCATCACAAGCTTCGAACACTAAGATATGGGCCTTAAACAATCACCAAGGCTATGGGTGGCAACAATTTCAAGCTAAATATCCCCCCATTCATTAGTTTGCATCCAATATTCAATTTGGACCACCTTCGACCATACTTTCCACCATTGTGGGACACATCAGACTTTGCCAAGAAGTTGACACCAACAAAGCTCAAACTAGATTTCATTGAGTAGGCCCCAACTAATTAGATCATGGACACACATATTAAGAACACTAACTGACAGGGGATCTAGCTATACCAAGTTTTCAAAGTTGGCCAACTCCTACACCAAGGCAAGTGGCTCATCAAGGATGAAGTTTAGAATAATTTTCCCCATCTCATCGAGGCACTAACCGCAATGGGGACCATTGCTTCCAAATGGGGGAGGACTGATCCATATGGATATTGGTGACCACCCACCTGTTCCACTTGCACCTTTAACATTGTTTCTTATAAGTTTCCTATTTTTCTGCATAGTTTCCTATTTTGGTAGTTTTCTATTTTTTGTAGTTTTTCAGGTCTTGAACTTCTGGAGCCGTTTTGAGGCACTAAATAACGTTTTCAATGGACATGCATCTTTGAACTATTTCATATCTTGCATTTTTATCATACCTATGTTATTATTCATCAGCATATGATAACTTCTCAAACCATTAAAGAAAAGTATTAAAACTAGCAAGAGATAAGTGAAGAGATCCCCCTCATAGTTATTGTCGCATCATTAGCCATAAACTTTTTCAATTATGATGGGTTTCTTAAGGGAATATAGTTATCATTTTGCATGTTTATCTCATTGCATCAAAATCAAGTCATTTTTCAAGTAACATCAATCTATCCATATATATAACAAAATAATTTCACATAAGTATGCATGCATCAATAAATATTAGTTTAAAACTTAAATTATTTCCTATCCTCAAGCTGACCTATGTTCAATGTTAAATCTTAGCTCTAATGCTACTTTTTCATATAGTATTAGAGCCCCCATTTCATCCTTGAGCCCATGTAGACTTAGTGTTAAAGCATGCCCTTATGCCACTTTGTCATATACCCAGTTTCCTTAATGAATTACAGAGGTTACAAGATACCCAAAATTCTCTTTTCTTTTTACTAACTTGAAAATAAGCCTTGATACCACTTTGTCACATACCCCTACTAAATTTATCCTAACCACACTATTTTATGATTGATCACCATACTATCTCAAAACTTTAAACACTACATATACTATAAAAATTCTCTTTTTCTTTTTACTAACTTGAAAATAAGCCCTAATACTACTTTGTCACATACCCCTACTAAATTTATCCTAACCACATTTGATTTTATGATCGATCACCATACTATCTCAAAACTTTAAACACTACATATACTATAAATTTCAAGTTGACCCAAATCTAGTTATATATATATATATATATATATATATATATATATATATATATATATAACTAGATTTGGGTCAACTTGAAATTTATAGTATATGTAGTGTTTAAAGTTTTGAGATAGTATGGTGATCGATCATAAAATCAAGTGTGGTATATATATATATATATATATATATATATATATATATAACTTTAAACAACATCTAATACTTAGTTCTAGAGTGGTTAGTGATCACTTTCCCATTTGGTAGGTGGTAACGAATTAACCAACAGTAAAAAAAATATAGGTCAAAAGGTTGTTAGAATTCTTTTATCTACTTTATTATAAACAATCATCTCATAACGTCCACTGGTCATGTTCTGTTAAGGGACTCCTTGAAGTGAAGTCATCGGTTCAATATCGGGGTGATTTATTGGACATGATAAAGATGTAGTCCTGCCAAGCTTAGAAAAAAAAAATTCATCCAATAACAAAACATTACTATATATATATATATATATAATGAATTTAAAGCCATTCAAAATCAACAAATTTATATATAATCTCTACACAATCTTTAATATGTAAATAGTGAATGAATACATTGTTAAAATAATCACATAATTATCACTAATTCCAAAATTCATAAATAAGCTCACTACTTAATTTTAAAAAAATAATGTCAAAATACATAAATATATGGTTTAAAGGAAATATGTTCAATAAAATCAAATTGACATTTACAATTAATTAATATTTATAAATATATTAAAAACTTAAGCATCTCATCTATATTATCATAAATTTTAACTCAAGTCAAATCTACCTAAATATATAACTCTAGAAAACATCTACTACTTTTATACAACATTTAATACTTAGTTGTAGAATAATTAGTGGTCACTTCCCCATTTGATATGTATGTCAAAAAGTTGATAAAATTAGTTCATCAACTTTACGAAAACATTAAATAATCGACAAAATTATATATGCATATTAGTATTTAAAACAATTCAAATTCAACAAACCTACATTTAAACTACATACAACCTTTAATAAATTATTACAAACATATACATATATATAACTTCATCTATATTATATCATAAATTTTAACTCAACTCAAATTTACCTAAATATATAACTCTATACAACATCTAAGTTAATGTTTAATTGTAGAGTGATTAGTGGTCACTTTCCCATTTCATATATACGTTAAAAGGTTGATAAAATTCGTTCATCAACTTTATTAAAGCATTAAATAGTCCACAAGATTATATATACATATTAATATTTAAAACCATTCAAATCCAACAACCCTACATATAAACTCCATACAGCATACAGCCTTTAATAAATAGTTACAATGCAACGGATGAACCGATAATGTAGGTTGCAAAATCATGGCATTCTATCCTCGAATTGTGGTGAACAAGGTTAAGTCTTTATCAGCGTACATAAGGCATTTACATGTTTGGAAAATCATTCTGGAGCAGGTGGATTCGATGCTCAGTCGTCCACTTTAGACAGCAGAAGAGTACAAGTCATCCCATGAATTCGATGCCCTGTTCACTGGACAAGATGGACAGGGTTCCCCACCCCAACAACAACGGAGAGAGAGCTTTGTCGGCGTAAACACCTGCCCTCCTCAACAAATATGATTCGTAGTAAGTGGGGACTCTTTGCAAAGAACCTTACGTACAGTACCACCTCTTCCGGACGTTTTTTTTTCTTTCAAATTATGCAATCATTGCACGAGCATGAAGCCCATATAAATGTATTTAAATGTTTTTGATTTTTTTTTTATGTTTTTAAATCATACGAAGCATATTTATTGCTCTATAGGTGCATTAATGCGTTGGGGGTATATGCTTATTACTAGATTATTTTTTGGTTAAATTTAGTGGTCGGTATATATAGTTCTGTACTTTTTTGGTTAGATCTAGCGGTAGGTATATACAGTCTTGCACATTAATGGGCTATAGATCGGTAAATATTAGTTATCAAATCAAACCACTTAAATTTAAATTTATGATAATTTTTTTATTTTTTATTTTTTTAATTGAAATTGAACTTTAAACTATTGTACTGAGAGGTGCTTTATAGCTCACTATACCCACTATATGAGGGAGATGTTGTCACCTAACCTAAAGTTACATTAAAAAACATTAAAAAAATATGTGTCGGCTAATATTAACAAACTCAATTTTGAAAACTATATATATACAATTTAAAAAGACACCGATTAACTTATTCATTGAATAACGAAGAAAATTAGGTAAAGTAAGCGGATGATTCAACTGGGCATATAATGTAATAATAACTAGGTAAATTTGGTGGCCCTTAGGTTTTTTGTTGTGTGATTTCTATAATAATAATCAGGGAAATTTCAAGTTTCATTGTAGGAAGGTAAACTCAATGTAATGGAAGGTGCTCAATAAAATTAGTAGAAGTGAAAGAAAATATGAGTAGAATGTACTATATAGGGTGGGGTGTGACGTGAATTATTATGTAAAATTTAATAATATTACATTTTAATTAGTATTTATCCCCACCTTTGGCCACTATTTATTAGGTGGGGTGGTTATAAATATTGGATAACATATAATATTATAATATTATATTTTATGTAATCAATATATTTGTAACAATTAATATAGATGTGTTCCATCTATAAATTTAATTAATAAGGGGATAAAAACTTAATATTTACAATATGACAAGATTTTAAATCATGAATATTTATCATAGATATTCTTAACTTCTAAGTAGGCTTTTTTACAATACCATGGGCCAATACCCACAAGAGAAAGATAGAGAGGGAGAGGAGGGAAGAAAATTATAATACCATGGGCTACTATAATGGTTCATCAATACCATGGGAACTATAATAGATGCATCTTAACCAAGGATCCAAGCTAAATGAGAAAGCAAAATGATTAACAATGATAGAGGAAATATAGTGCGTGATTCTTTTAATTTTTTTATTATTGTATTTTCTTTAACATGATTGATCCAAAATATAGGTTTAATATTTTACAACCAATTATGTTTTTTATTAGTTTAGATACTTTTTTAAATACAATACAATGAGATGATATTTAAGAAAGAGAGTGAGGTGGAAGGGGGAATAGAGCATGGGAGAGAGCATGGGAGAGAGCATGGGAGAGAGACATAGAGGTGAGAGATATAGTGAGGGAGAGAAAGGAAGAGAGAGAGTAGGGGGAGAGAGGGAGGGAGAGAGACAGATATGGAGGGGGAAAGAGAGGGAGTGAGAAGGGAGAGATGAATATCGAATGAGGGAAAGGGGAGAAGAGGGAAGAGAGATAAAATGAGAGGATAAAGATAGGGAAAGAAGGGGAAGAGAGAGACAGGGAGACATAGATATGGATGGGGAAGAGAGGGAGGTAGATTGTGACAGAGTTGGAGGGTGGAGAGAGAGTGCGTGTATGATGGGGGGAGAGACAGAGGGAAGTGGGAGAGAAGGGGAGAGATAGGAAGGAAAAAGAGAGAGGAGAGAGAGAGGGGGAGAAAGAGATGGAGTTGAAAGGGCAAGAAATACATAGGGAGAGAAAGGTGGAGAGGAGTGGCAAGGGAGAGATGGAGAGCCAGAGAGAGAGAGAGAGAGAGAGAGAGAGATAGGTACGGAGAGAGTGTGTGTATGTTTTTGGGGTGAGAGAGAGAGAGAGAGATGGATAGATGGATAGATGGATTTCAATGTCGATGTTGATTTCTACTCCTATTTGATCGCTTACACAAGATGCATTGGTTTCAGTGTAGATATTGATTTATAATCCTATTTAATCGCTTGCACTAGATGCATTGATTTCAGTGTAGATGTCGATTTCTAATCATATTTAATACCTTACACCAGATGCATTGATTTCAACGTAGATGTTGATTTCTATTCATATTTGATTGCGTGCATTAGATGCATTGGTTTCAGTGTAGATATTTATTTCTACTCCTATTTTATTGCTTGCATAGGATGCATTGGTTTCAGTGTAGCTATTGATTTCTAATCCTATTTAATCGCTTGCACTAGATGCATTGATTTATGTGTAGATGTCGATTTCTAATCATATTTAATACCTTACACTAGATGCATTGATTTCAACGTAGATGTTGATTTCTACTCATATTTGATTTCTTGCATTAGATGCATTGGTTTCAATGTAGATATTGATTTCTAATCCTATTTGATTTCTTGCACTAGATGCATTGATTTCAGTATAGATGTTGATTTCTAATCCTATTTGATTGTTTGCACTAGATGCATTGATTTTAGTGTAGATGTTGATTTTTTATTTGATGCAACAAGATGTATGATGTACATTAATTTCAAAGTAATTAGATTAATAGTGTGCATTGATTTCAGTGTAAGCACATCTCTACCTCCTCCATCTATATCTCTATCTCCCATTGTCTCTCCTTCTCTATCTCTTTATCTCAGCCCCTAAACATACACACACTCTCTCTATATCTATCTATCTCTCCCTCCCTCTCTCCCTTCCCCTCCCTCTCTCTCTCTTCCCCTTCTCTCTCTCTTTAACATTTCTCTCTCTCTCTCTCTCTCTCTCTCTCTCTCTCTCTATATATATATATATATATATATATATATATATATATATATATATATATATATATATCTTCATCCCTCCTTGTCTTTGCCTCTCTCTTCTTCCCTCTTCCTGCCCCATCTATAACTCTATCTCCCTTTGTCTCTCCTTCTAACCCCCAAAACACACACACTCTCTCTCAATGTAAGCACACAAAAATTATTCAACCATAAATACAATACTTGAATTTTCATCTTAAATAAAACATTTGCTTACCCCGAATGTTTGCTTCTTGAAACTATAAACTATTTATAATTGGTTACATTCTTATTATTCCCATTTTCCATCATTCAACATTGTTAATTACTTTGCATTCAATGATAGAAAATAACAACCATTGAAAATTATTTGGGGTTTAACACTCCGTAAGTCATGATGATTGACTTTGGATAAAACTACTATTAATATTGGAGAGAAAAAGAGACAAGATATGTTGTTTAATATAGTAGCTCGAGTTAAATATTTGAATGGTCTATGATTCCAACTACTTTTTTCATATGATCGATATGAGAAAATGGAAAAAAATGTGACAAATGTTATTTACTATAGTATCTCGAGTTAAATATTTGAATGGTCTATGATTCCAACTACTTTTTTCATATGATTGAAATGAGAAAATGGAAAAAATAATAGGTGTGACAATAGGAACAATAGAAGAAAATAGTTTCAGATTGAGGTGTGACAATAGGAACAGTAGAAGAAAATAGTTAAATAGTTTGAGATTGATTGCAATGAAGATTGTTTGTAATTGACTATATTCTTAGTGTTCACATTTTCTATCTATCAAAATCGTTACATTCACACTTTGCACTCAAAATTTGAATTTCATCATTTTTCATCATTCAAGTTGCTTAGAGTCTCTCTCATCTCAAAAAACTGAGGTAACTAAGCAAATTTTAAATTAAATTAACCAAATTAATCTTAGACATATTTACCATATTTAAAACGATCAAAATAATTAGATGTTCAACAAATTTTGTATGATCGCACATGATTGAAACCAGCCTAGATCCATCTTAACACCGGAGACACATCAAATCTCTCGAGGTGCAAACCTTTCCTCAAGTTTTACACTCAAAAAATAGGTTTGCACCTCGAGAGATTTGATCCCTCTAGACACTTTGATAGATCCCGTGTTAAGATGAATCTAGGCTAGTTATAATAATTACTAAAATTAAATTTTATTAGGGAATAATACTTTTTTATTCTAATCATTTTAGAAAATTAGATTTACTTCAACTCATCTTTTATCAAAAATGAAATTATTGACTAATATAAATGAAGAAATATAAAAAAAAATAAAAAATATATATTAAAATAAAATGAAAATAATATAAATACAATATTTATATAAAATTATTGTTTAAGTGTAAATATAAATATTTAAAGAATAATCACAATTATATTTTTAGCAAATCCATATTTATATAAGTTATAAAATTCACCTGAGATTCTCACCAATTTAAATTCTTTTAAAATAATAAAAATATATACATAAGAGATGTGATATTTTTTTCATATTTAATAAATAAATAAGAATAATGACAATTTTGTCAGAAATTTAAATGATATTGATCATATAGATTTATTTATTACCCAATTTACACACTACCAAATTGCTTTGGGCTACTATCCTATAATTATATACCACTATCTTGTAATTGTTCATATAAAACCAAAAAAATAAGAAACCCCAATAGAAGTAAGGAGTGGATGGCTAACAGCTATTCTTTACGGTTCCACTCACACTCTAGTTTCCTTCTACTCATTTCATCATGTGCATATGGGTTATGGACCATGGGTCCTCATTTAGTACAACGCACTTAGCTTTTGTTTCTTTAGAGCCATGGAAGTTTTTTTGGTTGTGACTTTGATGTCTTTATTTACTTGTGAAATAAAAATTTTAATTTCAAAAACTACATGAAAATCCACCTTGAACTTACTTGTGAAACTTCTAAGTTAATGTAACATATATTTTTGTTGTTGGTTTCATATTTCCTAAAAACTTGAGCAATCAAAGGTTTAACAATCCAACATGTTCCTTTGATTTTAAAAACTTAGTTTTGTTGAGGCATAAAATGTTGGGTCCTTCATAAAAATCGTCTTCTTTTTCAACCAATTTTTTATCTCCTCTATTCACAAGTTGTTTAAGTTGTTTAGCCAGAACATCTTCATTAATAAAACTCCTCTGATATATTCACATTCTTCTCCACTTTAAACATATATTTTGGATTCCCAACCCCAACATCCGAAAAGGACATAACATCTTCACTAATAAAACTACTATGACATATTAACATCCTTCTCATATACTTTGGATTCCCCAACCCCAACATCTTAAAAAGACATGATCCTTCTCCACTTTAAACATATATTTTGGATGCCCAACCCCAACATCCGAAAAGGACATAACATCTTCACTAATAAAACTAGTGTGACATATTGACATCCTTCTCATATACTTTGGATTCCCCCACCCCAACATCCTAAAAAGACATGCTCGGAAGAAATCAACGTAAACAAATTGAGACTTCGACCTACATAAACTTGACTATTTTCATTAAACAAAAAATCAAATAAAAAATATAATGCTTTCGAAATAAAAGTTAACTAAAATTCTTTTGACATTTCAAGAAAATCTGTATTTATTTAATATCCCATTACCACTGAAATTGATGAACAACAGGGCACCACTTTATTATAAAAACAAACTCAATTTTTTTATCTTTAATTTTTTATAATATTTTTATTTATTAAATAAACTAATATACAAACACCAGAAAATCTAAAATAAAAAAAAAGACGAAAAAAACAACTTCAACACCAAATAATCACCCGTTTGATGACCTAATATACCGATGATGATACCCATGCGCTTCTGCCTTATTCGCATGGAAAAACTTTCTATTGCCGTTTTATCAATGCTTTTAAAGCCGGGAAAGGTGAGAGATGTTGACACGTGTTAGTTGTCACCGCTCTATCAGTTAACACCCGGCTCCACCCGTTAACACCCGATCGAGCTGAATCAATAATTTCTCAAACTTGAAGTTCTTATATCATTAAGCTTGAGTTAACCAATGGGAATGAAACTTAGGTTACAACATCATGATGGATGTAACAACAATATACTGTTATATTAATGGTAGATCTTGATTAAATTCATTATTTTTATTCAATCATGTTTACTCTAATCAAATTTTTTCAACTATGATTATGAAATTCAAATATCAAATAGTATAATCATCACATTTACATATTATATAGTTGATATATCCCATAAACATTTTCCACAATACATTTACATATTATATAGTTGATATACCCCATAAACATTTTCCACTTTTTCTATGTGAAACATCTTATAAAAATAACTAAAAACAATATATATTAACTACATTTATTAATTTGTAGATATACATTTTCCACTTTTTCTATATGAAACATCTTATAAAAATAACTAAAAACAATATATATTAATTACATTTATTAATGTGTAAATATAATTGTACTAGATTTTATATTAATTATAAATTTTAAAATATTTTTAAAATTTAATAATATTAAATTATTTTATTTATATTTATATTCTAAAATTTCTAATTATTTTATTTTATATTCAATATCTTAGAAACCTTAAATACTTAAATTATTCAAATTTCATAACTCACTGTAATTTCAACAATTACTTACACAATTTTAGTCCAAATTTACTAGAATTAAACTACAGCTCTTACACGATTTTAATCCAAATTTATTAGAACTAAACTACAGCCCTGGGCCATGAGCAGACCGTTGAAACATGAGAGTAATGTACGTCGTCAGCCTGTGTACCGTGGGACCGGTATGAAAAATCAGTCCCACCAAGTCGGTAGCCGGCTTCAGATCTTTCTCGTGTAATTACAAGTTAGGTTTTTTTTTTAATAGCTCGAGGGTTTTGACATATTTTAAATCGATTATTTGCTTTCAAATGGATTAGAACTACCCAGAATGTATGTGGCCTGAGTAGCTTGGAATTTCAAAACTGAAACGGTTTCTTCAATTTTAGTCCGGTTTCATCATTTTTTACATGAAAAAAATGACTATATTGGAGGGGCATATCATGCTATGCAATTCGCTTTTTATATTGTATCGATACACTGAGGTTATAAATTCACATTTCAGTTGGAATTTTACTAGTATAGACTTATTTTAAATATGATTTTAACATGATTTTAAAGAGATTTAATTTTTGAGGTGTAAATTTTTTTATGAGCTGATATTATTTTAATATTTTATATAATTATTTGTTTTTTTGAATTTTTGAATTTTTGAATTTTTAAAAAAAAATTATTTTGATTATTATAATCAAAATGTCAATTTTAATGATGACGTTTCAAAGACATTTTTACCCATCATATAAACCTCTCCCCTCGCAAACAATTTTTTTTTATCAAATTTGATGTTTTGGCATCTCCAACCAAATGCCACAATTTAAAAAAACATCTTTAACTATTTTGTAAATTTTTTAACCATATTAAATCACCATGACTAACCAACCGGGATGTAGCACGACTTGAATTTCGTGTCTGCAATCGTTTTGATGTTATCCACTCCGTGGTAATGACAAATAATGATCATAATGAGGGGATGGCACGAGAACCAGCTTGCCCCCAGGTGGGAATAGGTTAACATTTGTAGCAGATTCTATGAAAATTAAGATGAATTTGGCGAAATTTTTTCCGACGATGGCCAAAATTTCTGACGACTAAAAATGCATCGAATGTCTTTACAATCGAGAATCTACCACAAACTCCTAAAATCAATAAGAAACCGACACGTACATAAAGCAAGCTATCCAGGAGATGACAGCTTCAATCCTGGCCTTGTTTTTTTCACACCAGTGACCATGGTTACTCCGAAACTATGCACTTTATTTGATAAAAAAGGAGAGCACATGTGCTGTAGCGCTGACACGCAGTTGCAATCAAACAACTGGATTGACAGTGGAGGCAGATGAAATCAGGTGCCATGATTGACTGGCTGAAGGGAATGTACTGCAATGCAATAACATCATAACTCAACACACCTGCAACTGCAGGCGCGCAATGGTTGCCATGGTTGTAAGTGTGAGTTTCCTACTTATGGGCCTTCGTTTGTTTATTTGCAAAAGCTGCACACAGCTGCTATGTTTATAATTTACCATTATTGGCTAATTTTGTTGACTACAATGCAGATCACAACGTTAATTCGTCGATACTTTTACTTGATAGAAATTTAACTGCTTCCACCAGTTGGAATAATCATATCCGGAGTACTCGCAATATCATTAATATAAAACTATTCGGCTTATAAAGGACATGAAAAAGATGAGAGTTTATCTACTTGGATTAAAGGACATGAAAAAGAAGTAGAGTTTATCTACTTGGATTTAAGTAAGTATATTATTCAGTTGGGGCATATACATTCCAATCAATCCTAAATATTATAATATCATACAGGAAACAAGGAGAAATATATTATTATGCAGTAGTAACACATTTCTTTTGTGTGACAAGCAGATCTCACGTCCATATCTTGGAGGGATAATCATAAATAAGCGATCACACGGTCCACGATTCTCGCTGCAACGCAACGAAAGGCTGCACAATAGGGTTAAGAGGACGGTCCACGATGCCCGCTGCAACACAAATGAAAGGCTGCGCAATAGGGTTAAGACGAAAAGAAAAGGTGTACTTATGAAAAGGTCACGCAGATCACCTGCAAGATTTTATGTTCACGGCAAAATATCTTAATCTATTTTAATCTTTTGGTTAGAATGCAATCACAAACAAGTTAGGTCAACTACTTTGACAGAACAAAACAAGGAGAAATATGATTAGATTAGTTGAAAAAAAAGGGAGCCAACCTACTTTTATATATATATATATATAAATATATATAAAAGAGAATAAGAGGAACATAATATGATCAAAATCTTAATTAGCAAGGTTGTGTTGAAGTGGAAATGTATTTTACATGAGTCACATGACTTAATTAAAGGAGAAGTGCAATTAAACTCTTTAGTTTGGAATAGTTTAATCCTCTTTATTAGTGGTCCAATAACAAGTAGTTGAAATGGATATTAAAAGATTGAAAACCTTCAAAACATTATTCTATAAAATGGAAAAGGAAAGACATGGTAATTCAATAAATAAAATTAGTTTATATGTAATCAAGAATGATGTTACAATGTATATTAATGGTTGGAAAGCAAAAATTACTTGAAATTAACAAAGTAAAAAAAAAAAAATTATTACTCAACTAATAAAGAAATGACCAACTGTGATCGAGATTAGATTGTTATATTGTTTGTCATTTATTCTAATGCTTTTAAAGTAAAAAAATAGGGGAATTAACTTGTAATAGTAGTTTTATCCATGTCACACAATTTGGAGAACTAGGGTCCAAAAACCTTTTAGGGTCATTTTGAGGTCATAAATGACATTTTCATTGGGGGTTGGGGGTGAGCGGGATGAGGGGGTGCATAAAACTTCCTTACTTATGGCTCCGTGCTCATGATGCTATTATACACTTGCGACCGTTTTCAATGGTGCAAGAATCACATAAATCGGAGTTCAGATGCAAAAGTTATGGCTCTCATAAGTTGGCTATCGTTATTGACCACCATGGTTCGAGAGACTCCCACGTCAACCCATGTTACTCATTTGAAATCGGTATCCATGTGGGGACAATGCATAAGACTCTTAAAAGATCAAAATTGTAACTCTAGTTGAGAGTGGAAGGAGTCAAATCTAACCCCTAGTTGGCTATTAGGCTACGTTATGGCCGAGCCATTACGACGAAAAGGGTTCCATTCATTTTAACTATATTGTGTTCCAATGTAGAGAAGAAGAACTTGGGAATGTAAGTGAGAGAGAATAACATAGGGGTTTAGTGTTTGTAGCAGTCTATCAAGCCAAAGCTCTTAGGTAACTCCACAAATACTAACTTATTCTTTTGTACTTGCATTATTTCCATTCCAAAGAAAGAGAGGGCTAAACAACCTCACCTTCGAGCGAGATTTTCTCCCATAAGGGTTTCCAGAAGCATATCTTGTGTTTATTGTGGTTTTTGAGTGATTGTTTTTGTTTTTTTTCTCTATTTTCCACATTTTATCTATTATGTGCATAAGAAGAAAACAATAATTAATAAATTTGCATTCTAAAGAAATTAAACCTCATAGTAGATATTTTAGTCTATTTTTATATGATTCATAGTGACAAGTTATCCAGGGAATATCCATTTTATTTTATGGATAATATTGGTTTCAGATAAATTATCTCTAGGGAACCTTATGGGAACATGTACACAATCCAAGAAGTAGTTTAAACACAAAGTTGCAAAACCCTAGCGATGGTCAATGAATTTGTGTACATGAATACTTGATATCTAATAAATGAGAAATTTGCACCATTGAAAGTGCAAGTCATAGATATAAATTATAATGCAAAACTTATCCTTGCAACCATAAACAACAAGCTTAGTATTATTAAAGAGGATGGAGGGTCCAACTCATAAATAAAATCATAGGAAAAAACAAAGGACGAGGAAGACCTTAAGAATGAGTCAAAGGAAGAACCTAAAAAGGAGCATTCAAGTTTGATTTTCGTGAACCATTCACAGTCCCTTTTTAAGATGGAAGCAAGGTGGACATCAAATTCTATCAAGGAGACATCAATGCTTACAAATTAAATCATTGGTTGCAATTAGAAGTTTACTTTAGTATTCACCATATAGATGAGGAACACAAAATATCATTTGCTAGATAGAAGTTATAGGTCCATGCCATAAGTTATAACCTAGTGGAAAATCCATGCAAAGGCACTTAGGATGGAGGTTGATCCCCAATTAACTAAGTGGGAGGACTTTAAAACCCTCATAAAGTCTCAATTCTACTATATTGGGTATGTAGAGCATCTATGGATGTAAAGACTCTACATTAGGAGGAGGTACACCACTGAATTTAGAAAGAAGACCACCCTATTCAATATCTCTCTGAAGAGCCCAAATGTACTCATTAATTATTTGGGTGTCCTAAACAAATTACTATGAAATCAAGTGAAGTTATTTAAGCCAAGAATAGTGGATAAGGCTTATGTACAAGCACATTACCTAGAAAACATAAGCCAAAATAAAGAGCACCCAAGTGGTTCGAAATGGAAAGAGCACAAAGAAGATTATGAGGAAGGGAAGATGAAGTAGAAGGTGGGGAAGTTGGAAGACAAAAACCACTACACATCAATGCAAGGATCCTATTAATCATTGCAATCATTAAAACACTAATTTCCACATAGAAGAGAAGTGTTGGTAATTGCATCCAATGATGAATCCAAAGAACTAGAAGAAGGATTAGAAGAAAAATAATCTTATGACCACATATTTGAGAAAGTCCCTATAAAAACAGCGCAAAGTTCCATCTATAGCGGAGTTGGGCGGGTGAATGTTTGTTAATGGTGCATCTATAATAAACTTATGCATCGATCTATTACTATACATATATGCACCAATGTCTAATAGTGCATGGTGCACCATGGTAGATTTATTTTTTATAATAAAAAAAAAATAACTGTGAGCTATGTAGATAAAGCGCACTGGTGCATATACGACTAGATATCACTGGAAAGGCGTTAAATTTACAAAAATGTCGGACGTAAAATTCATTTTACCCAATCCAGTGCTATACTCTCACAATGACCCAATGCTAAAATAGTACACTAACACCCCGACACATACACAATATAGTGCACTAAAAGCCTCACTGCTTAATAGAGAGTGATTCACCGCCGAAGCGTTATTTTTTATAGAAATAAAAGCAATAGTGCACCACATATATATGATGCACCAATGCGTACACTACTCGATAGTACTAGACAAAGGTTAAATTTAAAAATGTCAATCTTAAAATTCTTTTCACCATTTCAGTGCTATATTCCCATGATGCACCGGTGTGGTTCATGTATTTAAACACCTCGGTGAATACATACCAAGAGCACCACTATATGGTTTTTAATTTATAAAAAATGTGGTGTGCTTGGAAATAGTACACATTGGTGCAAATATAATAACGTACTGAAACAGGGTTAAATAAAAAAAAAAAAACATATTGGCCATAAATTTCATTTTTACCATTTGTAATGTTGTACAGCTCTGAAGCACCGATGCCACTCTTGCCTCACTCAAGTTCCCTTTCGTCAGTGTTTCTCTTGCTTGTCATCCTTTTGTCCCATGCTCATTGTATGGCTTTTCAATTTTCTCAAATGGTGGTGAAATTATTTTTCTCATTTACATGTCAACTATATCTTCCCGACGAGAAATGTCCATGTAATGTTTATGTTCCTCTCTAATTTAATTTTTTAGTGGAGTAGAATTTCAAATTATGTCCAAAAATGCATTTTTATATTTGTTTTTTCCCATGCGGTGCGTTCAACAGGTTCGGCTCGCACCAATAACCTATAAATTTACAGGATGCACCACATTTCGGTTCATGAACTTAACGTACACAATGTTCTCAATGCATTTGGTAAATTACAACACACTAGGAAAAGCTATAATTTGTACATCACTGTGTACAGTGTTAAGGTAGCCCCGATGTGTTTATATTTAGAAAACGCGCCACCCACATAATATTAAAAAAATATAGCTCGGTGCGAACCTGAACATTCTATTTCAGTGTGAAAAGGTTATACATATGCAGTGGTGTGTAAAATTATTTGGACGCACCATGTTGAAAACAAAAAATAACTATTGTGTTTGTATGTATACAATCCAAAATCTGTGCGTAATATGTATGTACACACCATTGTCGGTGCTTTCTTGTTTTATGGCGCATCGTTCCCGATACACTATTGTTTTTTGGGTGCACTAATGATATATATTTTTTTCTAATTAAGAGTTATATGTCCATATTTTTAACTACATTTTTCATTTAATAATATATGTGTGTTTGTGTGTGTATTAGGCTGATGTATTTTATATGTCAATCATCTAATAGAGACGTCAATAGATAGAGAAGAAACAAGAGCAGGAGCAAATGTATGACCAATACAATGTGGTCGTACCATGGGAGGCACTAGAGAGGGAGAGGGATTGATACCCTCACCCTATTAGCACAACGAATTGAGTGTTATTGAGGAATGAAGGCATCCTTAAGTACTATGAGGAGGCTACATCCCTGAAGGCGCACCCTGGCTTGTTGGTACAGCTGACTTGTCTGTGCAATATCCACCAACAATCTTTCTATATCGATCTTGATAAGTGGTATAAGTGCTCCAAGGATGACATATATTGTATTGCTGGCCTATCCATGAGAGGGGAGGATTTTCCCCAGTTCCCTGATGTGGCCCATGATGTTGCAGTAGAGAGTTAACTTTTCTACTCTCAGAGATATGTTGGGGCTCATGTAGTACGTCCAATAGATTTTTAGGTGTCTAGTCGACAACTACGAATTGGTTCTTTTAGTGCACAAGAGTTTAAGTGCCTCTCACTATTATTGACTACCATTACACACTATACTAGTTATGGGCAATAAATTAGTTGCACTCTTTTGTTTTATGTTGATTCTTTGGTGTAGGTGCCACAATGTATCATATGACCTGCCATTTTTTTGTGATAATTTTGTAGGGATTTAGATAGATGTTATGCCATGATATATGGGAGGATGAAATTCATTTTTGCTTTAAAGAATTTTTGTTTACTTTTTTAGAGGTTTTCGTAGATGAGGCCTACTTTTAACCAGCACCCTTCTAGGCCAATGACTAAGGTGTAGATGTGCATGTGGGGCAAGATGACGCCTAGGAGGGGCTTGCTAGAGTATCTGACTAGGATTTTCGCTAAGGCACTGGGGCTACTGGCTGTTGTTGTGTCCGTATGCAGGGATGGATTGGAGACACTGTCCAAAATCATCTTCACACTGGATTATCATGCAGATGATAGAGGTAATATTGGTGTTTTCTGTAAATTAATCTAGTTTCATTTTATTATCTTAATTAATTAGACTAAAATTTATTCCAGCACGTTCTCTAACTTGTTTTATTAATTTGTTTTATGAAATTGTCTAACTATTGTTGTGTACTATATATTTTGTAGACATCGACAGTTTTTTTGGGGACATGCCTCCTCCCCCACTACAGGGAGGTGTAGAGATGGGCGAGGCCCCAGAGGGTGAGCACATCCTTAGATGCAAAGGGGCATGGACATACATGCATGTAGGGCTAGTGCCTAATTCAGGATGGATTACTACAACCGATTGTTTAGGCTTTTGGTTGGGGAGGGAGTCTGCCCTACAAGGGCTCGACACATCAAGGCATATCCTAGGCTCTTGGAGCTCTTTAGGGACTATCTAAGTGATATGATGACTCTTACACATTATATCATCAGAGCTACTAGGCTAGTGCTAGTGAGGAGGGATGGGCATGGCGCAGAAGATATGTCACATGATTCTTCACCCAGTGCTACAACAGTAGATCATGATGATGAGAGTGGTGATGCTTCTGGTAGTACTACCCAATCGAATCATGGTCAGGGTGTCTACGATACTTCTAGTAGTACTCCACCTCCTTATCATTCACCTCATGATGATCTCCTAGTATTGGCGGAGGTCCCTCATGTTTCTCTTAAGAGAGAAGACCAACCACCCTCTCCTCTAGCACCTCATTGTTCAATTGTTGAGGAAGTACTTGACCAACCATCTTCTTCTGATACAAACTAGGTTGCCACTACTACGTCTATTGTATCAGATATTTTATAATAAGTATTTGACTTAATGCAGTTATTTGACATGTTTGCATATATATATATATATATATATATATATATATATATATATATTACTTTTTTTTTAATATTGATGTACTTAATTTATATGTTGGTGTTGATGTGTATATTTTTAGGTCGTGTTAGATATGATGGTTTAATGTGCTTGTAGATAAATGTGTATGTGATCACAGTTATTTGACATGAGATGTATATTTCAAGATGTGCGTGGTGATGATGTTAGATTACAATGCTTGTGTTTTGTTAGATGTGATCATGATGATGATGCCCTGTTATATTATTAGATTTGTGTGCTAGCTAATGAACACTTATATGTGCTAGAGGTGTATATAATTAAATGATCTTAGTGAATTTGAATGTGTATTTTAGATTATGTATATGTTTTTTTATTAGATTTGTGTGCTAGCTAATGAGGCTTATATGTACTAGAGGTGTATATAATTAAATGATGTTAGCGAATTTGAATGTGTATTTTAGATTATGTAAATATTTGTTGGATGGTTATCGTCTTGATGTTTATTTTTATAAAATAATATTTATTATAGATTATGTATTAGTGAAGATATATTAAAATTTTATATATGAAATTACAAGAAAAGTGACTTACTTTAAAAAGAAATGCAAAGATATTTTTATAAATTACAAAGTTTAGTATGGTTGAAACTATAATTATATAATTACCATAAATATTTTTCTATTGCGTAGATAGTCCATTCAGATTCATTCTAACCTAATTAGTAAAATATTTCAATCTTAACAAGGAAAAAAATAATTAAAGGTAAAATAATTTAGTTAGTTTTTAATGTGTAACTCTTTCAATTTTAAATATAAAATGTTAATAATAATAAATTATTCAAATTTAAACAATGAAAAATTATGCTATGGTCAACCTATATATAGAGATAGAAAACCACTATAGATCCATCTTAATAGATTTATGAATCACTAAAATAGATAAAATCTTTTGACATATAAATCCTTTTTCAAGCTTTGCATTCTAAAAAGAGATTTTCATATAATGAGATTCATTTTTCATATAATGAGATTCGATATCTGGCGGCTCTTGGTAGATCCATTGTTAAGATTGATCTATATTGATTTATAAAATTCAATCTATTGTTAAATAAATAAAAGAATATTTAGATATAATATAACTTGAAAAATTTATTTTAATGAAATTTAATTTATCACTAAAGTTATGAGTGTTTCAAGCAATTTAAATTTAACATTTATAGCAACTCTTAACAATTTAAATTATAAAATTCTCTCTAAAGATGAAGTTGTATTTCATGGGGATTTTCTCTATTGGAATTTCTCCCTTAAAGAGGGAGGTGAAAGTTTTTCTAGTAATAAAGATATACCATTTTGGTGCTATTTTAGTTTTTTTATTTGTTATTGTGGTTTGAATTTATCTTTTTTCAATAATAAATATGAGTTTAATAATACAAAAATCAAACTATATTTGATTGAACTTTTTGACAAATAATATATTTGATTATTTCTTGATAACAACTCAAGAAATATTATTTTTTCCACAAACTTATCACTAGGTAGTCACTAAAATTCATGTTTTCACATTTCTCCTAGCTCATATTACATCATGTTTACAATGATAAAGGCATGTCTACTTTAAATAATTTACTTATAAATACATTAAAATAAATATTTATTTTACATAATCTAAATGGGAAAGAAAAATGCATCACCAAGTCTATTAGAAAGTCAAACGAATGCCTCTTAATCAACATCACATTATTTATCATTTAATTCTTAGCCATAAAATATTTATTAATTCAACTTTAATTTATAATTACCATTGAAAAGAAAAAGTCAAAACTCTTCCATTATCCATGAAAAAAATTAAAACCTCTCATGCATCCATGTAAGCCCATTTTTTTCTCTTATATATTGTCAATAAAAATATGTAATCAACATTTTATACATGCATAGGACCTTCTTTTAGTTTACATAATGTTGCAAGAACTGAAATTTAAATATAGTAAACATGACTTTACCTCTCATGTCAAGAATTTAATCTTACATATTAATACACAATGTTTTCATTGTTAAAGTGGTCATAGATTTATCACTACATGATTTATATCGATTTTGAAATAAACGCGAATAAAAAACATGTGAACTAATTAAGAAACCAGTACATATCTAAATATAGAATAAATCTTCAATGTTGTTTTCAAATTCCCTATTTTCTCATTTTGGTTATATTCTTCTCATTTTCCTATTTGAGGAGGAGTGTCATCTTGAATCTTTATTATCATAGATATTGTACACCATATTTATATTGTACACCATATTTTAAACTACATTTACATTTATGGAGATATGTTGCATAGTGGAAACAAAGGAGGTTATTTTACTATATTGAAAAACTTTGATGATGGTTGTAGTAGGGTTTTTAGTACACATATATAACATAGATATGATTTTCCTTCCCCATTTTCTATCACTTTGTGAATGTTTTTTAGATTGATACTCACAATGTCATTTGAAAAAAGAGATAATATGAGTATATTTAGATTTATATCTTAAAAAAATATAGTTATAAATTGATAGCTCATACTTAAAATTACAATCTTTTGATCCATGATGATGTCTATCCAAGGCCTATAGAAGAAGTCTATTGTAAATTAGATATAAACACATTAAACAAATATGTTAAAATTTTAATTTTTAAAAATTTATAAATTACACAATTGGAAATACTTAGTTTTAAGTGTAAAAATGTTTCCACTACAAAAGAAATGTGTAAAAACATTTGTGAATCTTACCAATTATATACAATATAATTAGTGAAATAAAGAAAACAAAAACATACAAAAATAATATAAATGATGAAATAACACAAGTGCGTATCATTCTCTATTGTCATCACCTTGATTATCATCCTCGCTTGGCATGACAACATTGTTTTTCTCAATTTTTTTTTGATCTAGGGCCGTGTTTATCCAACATATCTGGGTAAAAAAAACCTAGTTGTAGCGTTTGGGGAAAACATAAGGCTCCCTAGCTTCATGCCACATCTTTCTAGAGTTGATAGATATCATCCCACTAACACAATATTGCTTTACATTGTTTTGATCAATGGTAACCCACCACTTTCACCTAAAAATAACACATTGGAATGAAGAGAAGTCCACTTGAATAATATCTTGTATCTTTTCGACATATCCTAATGTCCCTTGTATTAGGTTTTGATCGTGGTGGCTAGCACAACTAGATTGGTCGAACTTGACTTCCACTCCACAGTCTTGTGCCATGCATCTATCATCGACATCCTCCGTGCGAAAATGATGTCAATATGCCAACATAGATGGGAACAAATGCACCTATTAAAAAGTGAAAAAATCACAGTTTCATTTGTCTAATAACCTCAACATAATTAAAATATAAAATATAGAATTTACAATTTAACGGTGCATTATGAAGTTAAAAATGTATAGAAAGAGATTAGTACTGAGTTGTTTCACACAATTCATATGTTTAGCACATCCTCTTTAGCATGTGGGTAACAACCAGATGCACCATATTTCAGTCTCACTTGATCAACAACCAAACTATTAGGGCATGTCATTGGCATATTCTCTTTTAAATGATCAAGATAAAGCACACTTCTACCATTTAACCATTGGAATTCTTTTATGCCTCTATCTCATTTCCTCCTTTTCTATTCATACAATGCGACCCACTGTTTTGTTCCTTCCATATTGTAAAGAATGAATTTGTTGATGGCTTCAATTTCTGAAGTCACTGATGAAATCAAACCATCATATATAGTACATATTGGATCAAAATATGAATTGATATGAAGTTCAGTGTGAATAGTTACTATGTAGAAATTTGACCAATGATAAGTCACTTACTCTTTATCTTGTGATTTTTTCCATTCGCTTGGAGAAGCTCCCCTTCTCTTTTGTCTTCATCCCTTTAACAGTCTAAAATCATCACATTTGGTGTGTTTTTTATCTACTTGATGTACTCACTCACGTAATAAAAAGACTCATATGTTATGTACCCCTCTGCCATAGACCCTTCGAGATTTTACCTTTGTCGAACAAAAATTTTCAATTTCTTCATGTACCCCTCTAAGAAGAACATCCAATAACAAGAAACCACCCCAACTAGTTCAACCTCATCTACTAGGTGAATTAGAAGATGAACTTAGAAGTCCATGAAGCTCGTTGGTGATTACTTCTCAAACATATAAACAATCTCAACTATCTCTTGATGCCACCATGGAATGCTAGCCATATGAATCTCCTTTGATGTGATCCACTATACAAATGAAAATAATTTACATATGGAACATCATAGGTCTTGGGGGAAGTCATGGTTCATGTACCCACGCACGAGGAAAGGATAATGACACTGCAAAGTAAACACATCCAAAAAATAACTATATTTTATCCCATTGCATAAAAATTAAAAAAAATAATAAAATCATGTTTTTGACATACGTACTGTTAGAAGGTTAAAATGCTCATGTGATTTCAACCCCGAAAAATGGTCTTCCACAGTGAAGTTACACCATAGTGAAGACCCATATAAAGAAGGCACCCTCACACCCATTATAACTTCCCTTTGCCAAAGAAAGATCAACTTTCTTTAAAATCCATTGGACATCACCTTCTTTGAAAGACCAAGAGGGACCGACCTCTCCTCTAGTTTCTTGTCTTGGCCAACATTTCTTTTTAGCTTTTGAAGAAATAATATCTCTCCTAACAACCCATGTGTCAATTTTTTTCAATGATATGTGTCTCCATAAAGAAGATGAAACCTTTTTAAATATATGCATGTCTCTAGTGAGTGGACAATCTTACGATGCTCCCAATATGGGAGCTCATTAAAGACATATTTTCTTTTCATCCAAATGGGAGATTTCTCAACATAGGTTTCAAAGAATTATGGATCATCAAACATAGGCTCCCCATTTGAATCGAACATTTATGCAAACTCCTTCTCCTTCTCTCTCTCATATGCTCTAATCCATTTATTTGTTGTCATTATTGTAGGCATTTGGGTTCTATCTGGTTTACCATTGAAAGTAGATGTTGCTCTTCGATAAAGGGTATTCTTCTGGGAGGAATACCCTGGAGAAATCATACACTAGATTTTGTAGGTGGTCGGATCACCTAGCCTTTAGAGAAGGTCCACGACATTTACATACATGATACCCTTTTGTTACAAGACTTACGAAATTATTGTATAGTACAAGGCACATTAGTAATCATGAAGATTATAAAAATTGCAATAAATTAAATTAATATGTGAAACAATATTGTTACATATATAAAAAAAACAATAAACATGTAATTAACTAGAGAAAAATCCAAAGCCTAGATAATCATGAATGGTGTAAGCACATATGCCATACAATGTAAAAATCCTCTCTATTGTGATGGGCCTTGATACATTGTATACATGTATCCCTTTCCATAATTCCTTCAATTCATCTACGAATGGTTGTAAGTATACATCCATATTCTTCACTTGCCTTCTACCAGGGACTATGAGAGCCAACATAATATGTTAGTTCTTCATGGACCGGTTGCAAAATCAAGACATTCTATTTTTGAATTATCGCAAAAAAATGTACATAAGGCATTTACAAGTTCTCTGAATGTATTACACATATGATCTCTGGAACCCTCCACTTTGGAAAATCATTCTCAAGCAAGTGGATTTGATGCTTAGTCGTCCACTTTAGACAATACAAGAGTACAAGTCATCCAATGAACTTGATGCCCTATTCAAGTGGACAAGAGGGATAGGGTCCCCCACCCCAACAACGGCAGAGAGAGAGATTTGTCAGTGTAAACACCTACCCTCCCCAACAAATATGGTTTGTAGTAAGTGTTGGAAGTAATGCTTCCATGTCATGTGCTTTTTATGTGTATGAGTTGTTGTTGTGTCATGTCTAAGTCATAGATCCAATTTCTTAGGATCTAGATTTGCCAAACTCAGTAATTTGTATCCTATATCTATGTAAACTTTGTGATCAATAAGAATAAGAGTTTGTTATTTTTTGTGTATATAATCTCTCATAGCTCTCTTCTATTTTTCTAATATGGTATCAGAGGTAGTATTGAATTGACTCCCTCAAGGGAGAGCCAGGAATATGTGAGGGATATTGAGTGTTATTATCTATGTACATATTAGTATAGATGTGTGAGAGCTTATTTTTAGTGTGTGATTTTTTTTGTGATCTCGTTTGTAGATATGTTTGTTTGTTTGCAACTTCTTCAACCATTGTCATATCCTTGTGTTATCTTCCTATCTGTAAAATTTTGTTTGTGATTATCTGCTCGGAACCTGCAAAGGAGCTAAATTCATGTCTGATGGTTTTTTCAAAATTGTGTGCTTTTTCATATTATAAATCTGTAAAATCAAGCCCACAAACTGTACATGTTGCTACACGGATCTAGATTTGAGATATGGATATGAAATCTAGGGCAGAGTTTCAAGTGGCAAGTGATATGTCAACAATGTTAAAATTGGAGGCAAATCTCAATTTTTCACTTCTGCGAGGAAGAGATCTTTGCGTCAGATGCTTATGTTGCAATTTTGTTCCGATCTAAAATCTTGGAGTTTGCATTTTAAACATATTGAGTCTGGTCATCTCAATGTGTCAGTGTATGTTTGTTGGAATTGACCACTCTAGCAAATACTGCTTTATGAAGATGAGAAAACTCCAAGACAAAGAATGAACCAGATGAACAACTTTTGACCTGTGCTAACGAGGGATGTGGGAACTTGTTTATGCTTGAATGACAACTGATAGTTTGATGATTATTGAGTTTGTAGTCGTGAAATGTTTCAATTATGGTTATAAAAAGGTTGTTGGTTCTTAAACTGGAAGCCCCGGTGTCTGAAACATCAATGCTTATGTGTTAGTAAGGTCAAGTTGTTTGATAAACTTTTGAACATATTCAGTATCCAGACCCCCATCCTAGCAATTGAATCATACCTGAAAGAGAAATATCCAACAGATGGTGGTTGGTCCATAGGATGGTTCATTACTTGATGACTCTTATCGCAAAATCCCCGACGAGTTGATGTGTCAATATTGTTGACCTTGCAATGTTCATCAACGATGGTTAGAGGTGGTTACATTTTAAATGGAGATTAAGTGAACGATAGATGATGTGGTGGTGAAAGAGTGGTGTTTGCAAGATTCTAGAGTGGATATGAGTGCTGATGAAGACTAGTTAGACTTAAATTATCTTTGTTGTTGGAATATGTGTTTTCAATGTTTTCCATGTAAGCATTAAAGGAGGGTGTTCGAAGTAATTCTTGCATGCCATGTGTTTCCCATGTGTATGAGTTGTTGTTGTGTCATGTCCAAGTCATAGATCCACTTTCTTAGGATCTAGATTTGTCAAAGTCACTAATTTGTATCCTATATATATGTAACCTTTGTTATCAATAAAAATAAGAGTGTGTGATTTGTTATGTATATAATCTCTCTTAGCTCTCTTCTATTTTTCTAATAGTAAGTGGGAACTCTTTGCAACCTTATGTGCACTACCACCTCTTCTGGATGTTTTTTTTTAATTATGCAATGATTGAGCGAGCATATAGCCTATATAAATGGGTTTAAATGAATTGATTGTTTTGATTTTTTTTATATTTGTAAATCAGACGACTTAAATTTAAATTTATAATCATTTATTTTTATTTTATGTTTTTTTAATGGAAATGGACTCCAAATCATTAAAATAAATTTTATTAGAAAATAATACTTTTTATTCTAATAATTTTAGAAAATTCAATTTACTTCAACTCATCCTTAATTAAAAATAAATTATTTATAAATATAAATATATATATATCAATGAAAGAAATAAAATACTATAAATACAATATTTATATAAAAATATTGTTTGGGTGTAAATATAAATATAAATATTTAAAGAATAATCAAAATTCTATTTTAAAAGAAATCCATATTTATATAAGTTATAAACTTTAAATTATAAAATTTATAAAAAGTTTAAATAATATTATTTATATACATTTATTTATTACCCAATTTATACCCATACTAAAAATTGCTTTGAGCTACTATCCGTGACTATAAACCACTACCTTATAACTACTATTCATATAAAATTAAAAAAACAAGAAACCTGAATAGAAGTAAGGAGGGCATGACTAATAGCTATTCTCTACGGTTCCACTCACACTCTTGTTTCCCTCTACTCATTTCATCATGTGCAGATGGGTTATGGACCATGGGTCCTTATCTAGTATAATGCAGCTAGCTTTTGTTCCTTTAGAGCCATGGAAGTCTTCTTTGTTGGTTGTGACTTTGGTGCCGTGACTTGTGAAACAAAAATTCTAATTCCAAAAACCACTTGAAAATCCACATTGAACTTACTTCTGAAACTTCTAAAAAATATTTCGTTGTTATTCTTTCATATTTGCTAAAACTTGAACCATCAAAGATTTTCATTCTGAAAAACTTGGTTTTGGCTGGACAAAAAATGTATTCATAATTTGTTTAGCCAAAACATCTTCACCAATAGAATTGTTATTGTATAATGACATCTTTCTTCACTTTGAATACCCAACCTCAACCTTAACCCCAACCCCAACCCATTAAAAAAGCACGCTGTGGATTTTTTACCTCTCCATTTCCATATGTCAAAAACATTTTTGAGATAAAAAGAATTAAGATTAAACGAACCCCTCATTAAAACATCTAATCTAACAAGTAAAACTTAACTTTCAAGGCATTAAGAAAACAACTTAAACAAAAACAACAACAGAAACAAATTGAAATATAGACTTCCCAAAAAAATATAAACTTGACTATATTCTTTAAACAAAACTTCAATTAAAAAATATAATACTTTTGAAATAAAAGTTAAGTGACACCCAAGACAATACATAACCAATTATGCCCATCGAAGTTACTCATCCTTTTGTGAACGACATGCGTGCTAGAGATACGAGACTCCATCTCAAGAAAATCCGTTTACTCATTTATTTAATATCCCATTACCTCGGAAATTGATGAACAACAAGGCACCACCTTACTATAAAAGCAAACTCAATTTCATTATTTATTTTCTTAAAAAAATCTATTTACTCATTAAATAAATTAATATACAAAGCATTTTTTATAGCAAATATCAAATGATTTACCATTTAGAGTATGTCTTAAAATTGTTTCTGTTTGGTTAAGAGCTTGTTTTTTTTGGACATAAGGAAACAGGTTAATAGCCTAAGATATATCTGGACAGAGTGAAAGTGTGCCCCCTAAAGACCACTATCAGATTATTCTAAATAACATGATTTTCCTTGATTAACAGTAATGAGTCAACCTGTATTTATTATTAACAACCAGAAATAATTATCGTCAATAATTATCCTCAATATTAATTTGACAACTAAATTATAATAAATTTTCTCAAACATAAAATATATATATATATATATTAAATAATCTTTTTATCACTACGTAGCTGATAATACCCATTCCCTCATGCCTCACTTGTTCGCATGGAAACCCGTCCACACTCTCTATTGCCATTTTATCAATGGTTTTAGCGTCGAGAGAGGTGAGAAAGTGTCGACACGTGTCAGTTTTTACGGCTCTATTAGTTAAAACCCAGCGCCACCTCTTCGCGCTGAATCAATAATTTCTCATTCGTGAAGTTCTTATATCATTAGATGGCCAATGGTGCTCGTACGTACGAGTGACTTTTACTAGCACTTTTATGTTGGTTTTGGTATTGTTGATGCGTAGATTCTTTTTTATTAGGGTAATTATTAAAATTAATAATGGTTATAATGATCAATTTAATGTAATATAATTGTAAAAGCGTTATAATGTTAACGTTAACATTAATATAATATTGTTAAGTTGATGTAATAATAATATATTATTACTTGTTAATTATGATTAAATTTGATTAATCGTGATCAAACTCATTAACTTTAATCGTGATCAAGCTCATTAACTGTCTTCAACTATGATCATGAAATTCAAACCACATCAGGGATGTGAATCGCTGGACCAAAGAGATAGGGGAATATGTGAAAGATAAACCCTGAGCAGAGCTCAGTTAGGCCCAGCTCAACTGAAGGGGAAGGCAAGATGCAACCCACGCTTTAGAGAGCAGAGAGGCAAGCACCTACAATAGCTCTTAATTGGATAGCATTAATATAACTAACCTGTTGACAATATAACTATGCTTATTCAGATCAAGCTCATTAACCTTTTTCAATTATGGTTATGAAATTCAAACCACATGAGGGTTGTCAAGTATCACAATCATATTTATACATTATGTGGTTGATATATGCTCATAAACATTTTCTACTTTTTATAGGCAGAGTTTAACTTCTAGAGGAAATGATATTTTTCATAACCATTTTTTTGGTTAACAAATATTTTTAAAAACTTGAGTTTAAAATTTTTGATCTTCATAATTAGATTGCCCTGGGTTTTTAGGCTGTTGAATCCATTAATTTATTCAAAAAAATATTTTAAAGAACAAAAAATCTTAAAATCGTATTGTTAGATTTTAGTGACTTCCGGTAAAAAAGACTCTTTCATCTATAAGTCATATTTATAGTGTAATTACAAGTTAGTTTTTCTTTTTTTATAGCTAGAAGGTTTTGACAAAAAAAATTTACTATAAGCAAATCACTTTAATAGAATTAGAATTTCAAAACAAACCCATCTATCAAAATTGACCACCTCCCAAATCAATCTCTACAGTTTCAAATGTTTTTTTTTAACTATATTTAACCGACAAATACCCATGACCTCGGTCAAATCCCACCCAAGGGCACGCAGCACGACTTGAATTTCATATCTGCACTAGTTTTTGACGTTATTCACTCCGTGATAATGACAAATAATGATCATAATGAGAGGGATGGCAAGAGAACCTTGCCCCCAGTTGGGACTAGGTTAACATTGTAGCAGATTGTATGAAAATTAAGATGAATTTGGGGAAATTTTTTCCCCGATGGCCAAAATTTCATGCGACAAAAAATGCGTTGAGTGTTTTTCCCATCTGTGAATCTACCACAACCTCCTAAACTCAATAAAAAACCGACCCGTACATAAAGCAAGCTACCCAATTTGTCCCTGGAGAAGACAGCTTCAATCCTGCCCCTGCTTTTTCACACAAGGGTTACTCCGAAACTATGCACTTTATTTGATATAAAAGAAGAGCATTGTACTGTGTCACAGAGACACTGTTGCAATCAAACAACTGGATTGATTGTGGAGGTAGATGAAAACAGGTGCCATGATTGACTAGCTGAAGGGAATGTACTACAATGCAATAACATCATTATTCAACACACCTGCAACTGCAGGCGCGCAATGGTTGCCATGGTTGTAAGTGTGAGCTTCCCACTTATGGGCTTTCGTTTGTTTATGTGCAAACGCTGCACACAGCTGCTACGTTTATAATTTACTATTATCAGCTAATTTTGTTGATTGCAATGCAGGATCACAACGGTAAATCGTCGTTACTTTTACTTGATAGAAATTTAACTTCTTACGCCAGCTGGCATAATCATATCGAGAGTATTCGCAATATCATTAATATAAAACCAGTCGGCTTTTAAAGGACATGAAAAAGAGGAGAGTTTAAAAGAGCAGTTGGATTTAAGTAAGTATATTATTCCGTTGTGAGCATATATTGTATTGTATTTGTGTATTAATAAATTAATAACAATTAAAGTAAAAAATATTGTACAATATTTATAAAAGTTTCTAATAATAAGTAATTTTTACATAATAATAAGTAATTTTTACATAATGACAAATATTGTAATAAGGTTGAAAATAAAAAATAAAAATAAAAAACATTAACAAAAATGGATTATTTTAAAAAAACACCATTTTATAACCACGTTCTAATAAACAAATCATTCTTCCATTTACTGGGGTATATCCCCATCATTCCTCAAACAAAAATTAAAATATGATAATATCATACCGGAAACAATGAGAAATATATTATTATGTATTAGATAACGTATTTCTTTTGTCTACCAAACAGATCTCACGTCCATATCATGGAGGGAAAATCATAAATAAGCGATCACACGGTCCACCATGGCCGCTGCAACGCAATGAAAGGCTGCGCAATAGGGTTAAGAGGAAAAGAAGAGGTGTACTTATGAAAATGTCACTTAGATCACCTCCAAGATTTTACGTTCAAGGCAAAATATCTTAATCTCTTTTAATCTTTTGGTTGGAATGATGAGGGCAAACAATTATTTTTGGTTAGTGCATGCAATTACAAACAAATTAGCTGAAATGCTCTTAAAGAGAAAAACAAGGGAAATGTGCTTCGATTCGTTGAAAAAAGAGGCAACCTAATTGCATTTAGAAAGAGGGTGTGTGGATTGGATTGTGTTCATAAAAAGAAAGGAAGATGAGGATTTGTGTAAGTGTGTGCATTTTATTATAATTTTTTATATATATTTACAAGAATAAGAGGAACATAGTATATCAAAATTATTTTTAATTTATAAAGTTGCGTTGATAAGTGAAAATGGATTGTATATTAGTTATATAACTTAATTAAACATAACAATATGTTTAATTATGGATATTTACATTATTTACTTTGTTAGAGACATTATTAATTTGTAACTAGGATTTGTTACAATACTATAGGTCAATACAACAACTTATCATTACAACATGCCAAAAAATTATTTCTTATTTCATATTCAAAATATTTTATAAATATTTTATTGGAATTTATTTTTATAATATTTTTTATTAAATTTAAAAGAAAAATATTATAGTTACTTTTGAGACATATCTACACCTCTATCACATGAAAATATATAATATATAAATTGTAGCTATAAATTAAGATCAATTTCACCATATACATTAAAACAATAATTTTGTAACCATATTTAAATTTCATTAATAAACACAAAAAAAATTAATACTTACAATATAACATGATTTCTAACCATGGATATTCACGACCACTTTACCATGGATATTATTAACCATACGATACCATGGACCAATAGGATGGCTCATCAATACCACATGCCCAAAAATCATTTTGACTGAGTAAAATTATATAAAAATACAAATTAAACTAAAAAAATAAAATTACTAATTAAACTAGCCTAGATCCATCTTAACTTTGGATCTATCAAACACCGAGAGGGATCAAATTTCTAGGTGCAAACTTTTCTTCAAGTCTTGCACTCAGAAAAGAGGTTTGCACCTTGAGAGATTTGATCCCTCTCGACACTTGATAGATCCGGAGTTAAGATGGATCTAGGTTGGTTTAACAAAAGTAAAAAGGATTAAACTACTACTCATCTAATGAAGGAATGACCAACTATGATCCAGATTGAATTGCTATATTGTTTGTCATCTATTTCAATGATTTTAGAGCTGAAAAAATGGAGGAATTAGCTTGTAGTAGTAATTTTATGGATGGGACCCAATTTTGAGAACTAGGGTTTAAAAACATTTTAGGGTCATTTTAAGGTCATAAATGACATTTTCGTGGGTTGGGGGGAGGTGGGGTAAAAGTTTTCTTCTGGCAGGGTGGTGGTGGGGTAAAAAATTTCTTCTTATGACCTAGTGCTCATGATGTTATTCTACACTTGAGACCCTCTCAAAAAATGCAAGAATCACATCAATTGGAGTTCAGATGAAAAAGTTATACCTCCTACAAGTTGTCTATCGTGATTGACCACCATGGTTCAAGAGGATCTCAAATCAACCCTTATTACTCATGTCAAAAGGGTAACCATGTGGGTACCATGCATAAAACTCTTAAAGGATCAAATATGTAACTCTAGTTGAGAGTGGAAGGAGTCAAATTTAACCCCTAGTTGGCTATCAGGCTATATTATGGCCGGGCCACTAGGAGGAAATGTGGTTCCATTAATTTTGATTGTCTCGTGTTCCAAAGTAGAGAAGAACTTGGGAATGAAAGCGAGAGAGAATAACTTAGAGGTTTAGTGTTTGTAGGAGACTATCAAGTCAAAGCTCTTACGTAACTCCATAGATAGTGACTTATCCTTTTGTACTTACATTATTTCCATTCCAAAGAAAGAGAGAGTTGAACAACCTTACCTTCCAGCTAGGTTTTCTCCCATAAGGGTTTCCAAGAGCATATCTTGTGTTTAATGTGGTTGTTGAGAGATTGTTTTTTATTGTTCTCTATTTTCCACATTTTGTCTATTACATGCAAAAGAAGAAAAAAATAGTTAATAAATTTCCATTCCAAAGTAATTAAACCTCATAGTGGTTATTTTGGTCTATTTTTCTATGATTCATAGTGACTGGTTGGCCAGGGGAATATCCATGGTAGTTTATGGAAAATATTGGTATCAAGGTAGTTTTCTTTGGGGAATCTTATGGGAACATGTAGAGGATCCAAGAAGTAGTTTAAGAATAATGTTGCAAAACCCTAGCCATGGTCAATGAATGTGTTTACAAGAATAATTAATATCCAACAAAGGACGAGGAAGATCCTATGAATGAGTCAAAGGAAGAACCCAAAGAGGAGCATTCAAGTTTGAGTGTTGTGAATCATTCATAGTCCCTCTTTAAGATGGAAGAAAGGTGGACATCATGTTGTATCTAGGTGATATCAATGCTTTAAAATTAAATCAATTATTGCAATTAGAAGTTTACTTTAGTGTTCACCACATAGACGAGGAACATAAAGTGTCATTTTCTAGATTGAAGTTATATGTCCATGCCATAACCTAGTGGAAAAACCATGTAAAGACACTTAGGATAGAGATTGACCCCCCATTAACTAAGTGGGAGGACTTTAAAACCTTCAAAAAGTCTCAATTCTACCATATTAGGTATGTAGAGTACCTATGTATTTGAAGGCTCTACATTAGGTAGAGGTAGAAGCAAAGTGTATAGGAGTACACCACTTAATTTAGGAAGATGGCCACTATGTTGAATATTTATCTCCTAAAATCCCAAATGTACTTCTTAAGTATCTATGTGGCCTACACAATTTTCTAAAAAATAAAGTGATGTTATTCAAGCCAATAATAGTGGATAAGGCTTATGTACAAGCACAATACCTAGTAAACATAAGGCAAACTAAAGAGCACCCAAGTGGTTCAAAATAAAGAGAGCAACGTGAAGATTATGAGGAAGGGAAGAAGAAGTAGAAGGTTGGTGGGGGGGGGGGGGGGGGTGTGTTGGTACAGAGAAGGAAGACAATAACCACTACACATAAATTCAAAGATCCTAGTAATAATTGCAATCATTAAAAAATTGATTTCCACATAGAATAAAAATGTTGGGAATTGCATCTAAAGATGAACTCGGAGAACTAGAAGAAGGACGAGAAGAAAAATAATCTTATGACCGCATATTTGAGTAAGTAGGTGGAATGATGCTACAACATGGACAAGAAAATTCTCTATATCACAATGAATAAGGAGGTGAATTTAGTTATCCTTCGTCATTAGGAAGAAAATGATATCACCAAGCTCTTCCACATTAAGATATAAGTAAAAAAGATTGGAACACACCAACCCACCCACTTAAGTCATTATCAAGTAATGGGAGATGTTACAAGGTATTTGAATTGATCTACAAGGTTCATTATGAAGATGGGATTCTAAAAATACTCAGATCCAAATTTCCTCTAAACACAAAACAATGCCCGCCATCACAACCAAATCATTGAGAACTTTTTGGAGATATATTGTTTATTGAAATATGCCTCCCAAATAAAATGTTATGGCCCATTAAAGTCTTGCCCAAAAATTCTTGCCACGTCATCATCAACCCTACCACATGAAATTATTTGTGGCCTATGTGGCACTACAACATCACCCACAACCTCAACCATGGCTTTCACTACATCACCGTGCCTTTGCATCAGTCCTTTGGTACTACTTGGATAAACCTTTGTGGCCTAAAGACAACCTTTTTGTCAAGTGCTGGGTAGGTTTCATGTCCCCTCGCCTTTGCTAACTACAACATCCTTTGCATGAACCACTTGCATGGTTATATGACCACATGGCCTGACAAAAATTTATCTTCCAAGTGACTAGAAATAATCCCATCTCACACCTTTGTAGTTGAATGTTGTGAAAAACATCCTAGTGGGTGTTCATTGTAGTTTATTATGGATAAGGAGATTGGCAAAGGCATTGGCAAAGGAAAAGAGGCCTTAATTGGCATTTTATTTATGAAAATAAAGGAAAATAAGTGAAAAGGGAGATGAAAAGTCATATGTTTTCACGAGGAGAAAAATTGAAGGAAAATAGAGGAAATTGAAGAAAATAGAGGCCTCAATGATAAAAAGGCTTTTGCAGACCAATTCACAACTTTTTTCAATTTAACCTTTTGTCAGTTCAGTTTTGGAGCTCTCTCTATTCCCTCATACTCTTGCACATTTAGAGCATTCTTGGAGCACTCTAGCATTGAAGAAAGGAAGGAAAAGGAAGGACAAGGAAGCAAAGGAAATCAAAGGAAAATAATGAAAGGTTGGATTGAGCAACTTCAATAGGAAGACTTATAGGTAACAAGTTACATGTGTGATTTCATAGCTGGTTTGTGAATGCATGGTACATACATGTATGTATTTGATTCTATTGTTGTTATTGACATGGATTTTGTCTGGTGTGACAGTGGTTTCAACCTTTCCTTTCCATTTTTGGATAGCCATGGTGTGATGGGGTTCTTCTATTTGGTTGAGCTTTGGATTACCAGATGGTTTTGGAACTAGGTGAGGTGGTCTCGGGAAAATTTCCACGGGGTGGGATTGGAGGTGGTTTAAGCTTTGGGAAACCCTCAAAAGGTGGGTGGAGACAGGAAAATTCCTCGAGGTATTGGTGAAGAAATTTTGAGGCATCCAAGCTTATTTTTGGCTTAGTGATCTCTTGATCGGTTTTGGCAGGATCACAGTAGCCTGAGGGTGGAGGTGGTTTAATCTCCGGGAAGCCTTGTTGTTTATGTTTTGGTTTTCTTATGTGATCTCTTGATCAATTTTGGAGAGATCGTCAGAGAATGAGGGTAGAGGTGGTTTAATCTCCAAGAAGCCCTAGTTGTTTATGTCTTGAGTCCCATGTTCATGCCTGGAATATGGCATGGGGGTGATTGGATAAAAGAAAGATCTAGTTTAGCTCAATCTATGGTCAGATGGCACATGGAAGTCCCTGGCTTGGTTGTATTTTTCATATGATAATAAGAGCTCTTTTCTTATTGTATTTCATGAATACTTGTGCTTCTTATTATGTGGAATTTATGGTTTTCCTATCATGGTTATTATTATGGTTATATGTTGGTTACAAGCATGGTTCCATAACAGGTTCTAGCTATGGCTCTTGATATGTTTTGATTAGTTGATGAATGGTTAATGAATGCATGCGATAACAAATGATATTTTGGCTATTATGAGTGGGAATAGACCTTCTTGGTGATTCTCAAATAAGTTTCATACCCCTATGTTCAGATATGTATTCATGACCTATAGATTACATGTTCACCATATGTTTGACGAAATGACTATCATGGTTAGGCCTAGTTAAGTCAAGTCCATGATTAATTTTTGTATGAATGGATTTATCCTAATGTTATTTATCATTCTGGAAAGTCTCACTAAGTTCTGAGCAGTGGTATGGAGGTTGATATGGTATTTATGCTTAGAATTCGGGACCGCGCCCTTTGAAGTGAGAAGTTTAGGCCATAACTACTCCCTGGTAGGCTTACGCATGCAGTTGGAGGCCCTCAACCGCATGGAGGCATTGTCATGCATGTAGTTAGGAGCTTAGATCACTAAAAACACATTCCACCTCAGGGTTTTGGCACTAGGAGTGGTTCTTTAGCTCTTAGGTCTCTTTGATGTCTTTAACATTCGTCAAATATTCCCACAATATGACAAAATTTCCTTTCAAACTAAAGATAGCTACTCTAGATTTCATATTATTATAGTAGTCTTGTACCCTAAATTACTTCTTCATTCCCAATAGCCAAGCTTCGTCTTCCTCAGCCTTCTTCACCTCTCTACCAAATGTAGGATGTTTCACCTTCGAAAAGTCTTCTAGCATCCAATTTCACTCTTTTCCTTTTTCATTGATGATGTTGTCTCTTAACTGCACCATATCATGACTGGTTAGAGTTACTCAGTTATATTTCTATAGAATTGAGTGGGTTACCTCCTTTCACCATGTTCTCGTCTGCTCAACTATGTATTTTCCTTGACTTACTACTTTGTAACAACCTTGATGAAAATTACATGTAATAAAAGTTAATAAAGGCAATATAATAACCATAGTTGATGGGACACTTATTCCAAGCTGAATGTTGGGAAAAACATCCTAGTGTGGGTGTTCATTTGGTTTCTTATGGCTAAGGAAATTGGCAAAGGTAATGGCTAAGGAATTTGGAAAGGAAAAGTGGCATTAATTGACATTTTTCTTATGAAAATAATGGAAATTAGGAGAAAAGGAAGGTGAAAAGTCACAGGTTTCATGTGAGCAGGAAAATGAAGGATAATAATGGAAAATGACGTAAAAGGAGACCTAATTGATAGAAAGTCTTCTAAGGATCAGTTGGTACCTTTTGCCAGTTCAGTTGTATAACTCTCTCATTATTCTCTCTCTCCCTCTCTCCCACTCTTGGACACTTAGAGTTTCTTGGAGCACTTTAGAATTGGATCAAGAAAGGTAAATGATGAAAGAGGAGGGAAGGAGCAAACAAGGAAGAGTAGGATCAAGTAGATACAACAAGATTCTTTGCAGGTGTCGATTTGCATGTGTGTTTTCCTTGCTAGATTTGAAATGCATGGTATTGCATGTGGTTCTTTATTGTCATGGCATGGGTGTTTTCAGGTGTGATAGTGTTTTGATGCTATCCTTTCCATTTCCTAATAGCCATGGTGTGATGGGGTTCTAATGTTTTGGTTGAGCTGGATTGCTAAATGGATTTGAAGTTGAGTGAGGTGGATCTTTGAAAGAAAGAAAACATGGCCTAGTGATCCCTAAATGGGACTGTCAATTTTGGTAAAGCCACTGGCATAGTGACCCCTGAACCGAAATGTGGGTTGCAGTAAATCCAAGTATTGTGTGCCTTGGTGGGCTTAGGCATAGACCAGTTAACGGTAGGATATACGGTAAATCCTAGAGGGGGACTATGAATCAATGCCATGAATTGCAGGATATATGGTAAATCCTAGAGGATGAAGTATTGGTTTAGGGCCTAGTGATCCGGTGTGGATTGTGGTAAAGCTTGAGAGACTAGGAGATAGGAAAATTCCTCACAGTGTAGGTGGAGAAATCTAGTGGCATCCGTGCTTGTTTTGGCCTATTGATCTAGTGGAGATCATACTAAAGCATGTTATTGCATGTTTATTGTTTTGGCCTAGTGATCTAGTGTGGGTTACGATAAAGCCTAGTTTCTATGGATTAGGATGAGGTGTTTTAGCCTCAGGATGCCCTGGTTGGTTCTTTTGGTTTGAGTCCCACATTCATACTTGGAATATGGCACGGGGGTGATTGGTTGAAGAGAGATTTGGCTCAACCAATCTATGGTCGGGTGGAACGTGGTAGTCCCATCCCGGGTTGGCTTTTGTATTAATTAATAAGAGGTTCTTTCCTTGACACTTTATTTGTAAATGTATTGGTTCATATGTGGATTCTATGGCTAAGGTATACTTGATATTTATGTTGTTATTAGTTGGTTATAAGAATGTATTATGACAATGATGATGTATGGATACCCTCATGTTTTAATTTGTAAATGAATGAACAATGTATCTATGACCTAATAGATGATAATACAACTAATGATATAAGGAAACAATGCTTCTTAGCAATTCTCAAATAAGTATGAGGCCCCTATGTTCAGATATGTTGTTTAACTTGTAAATTACATATTTGGACATGTTTGATGAAATTCCTATCATGGCTAGTAGGGGTCCAGTCTAGACCTTGTCAATGTTTTTGCAAACGTACCATTGTTCTCTTGTGTAAATTCATTTCTAAACCTGTCATTGAGTTCTGGGTAGTGACCTAGGCTCTAGGCCTGAAAACATGGCACAAATACCAGAGTTGCAGGCATACATTTGACGACAAAACTCCCTAGACCCATGTATAGCCATGTTGTGGGAGCGTCTCGAGCCTCCCAGACACACCCTTGTCCATATCAAGGGAGCCTCCAAGGGTTTAGTGAGCTAAAAGCTCAGTGGGACCCAGGGGTTGTTCATGAGAATGACTGAGATGCATTCTGGGACTCCTGTAGTAGGTGTAAAATGTTTGGTATGGTGTGTTTCCATCAATTCCACTTCCTTACAGTCACCTAGGTGGTTAAATCCCATTACATATTTACCCTGGTTGGTCTGTTACTAGGTAGAAGTGGGATGAGGGTTTTATCGAGTGGTATCATAGCATGGTTCACCCCTTGGACTGGATGGGCAATGTGTGTTGGTCATGCATTCATGTCGGTTGCACATGTGTTAATCATCGTTGTGGTCTATATGCTTGTTGTGTATGCATGTTTTTAGTCATGGTTACAGTGACGTCGCCATGTGAAAGAGGATGTTATTGTTGTGAAGTGTGTCATCATGAGTGTATGATTGGTTACATGTTTTTTATGCTTGCATATCGTCAGTGTACATTGATATGGTTGTTTTTTTCATGCATGATGCCATGGTATGTGTAGTTTATATGGTCATGCATTGATGATTGGACTCTAGCTAGAATGATGGTTATATGCTTATATGCTTATATGCTTATGCATTATATATATATATATATATATATATATATATATATATATATATATATATAGATATATATATATGATTATGTTTGTACATGTATTATGTTTATTTGGTTGATCTTGCAGATGAGACATCCTCCCCGAATTATGCTAAGGTACGTTGGTTTACTGTGATTGGGTTTAACTGACATAGTATGCCTTGCAAGATGGTAGAATACAAAGATTCTCCCTATGAATCATATGAGAAGCGTGGTGTTGGACACTCTTATGACTTAGTAGACACATTGAGAAGCTTGAAGGAAGAAATAAGGAATTGTAAGGCGAACAATGAAAAAATCATGCAGGCACAAGAGATACAAGCAGATGTGAATGCAATACTTCTTCGGAGTTTGTCAAAATTGCAGAGACAGGGGCCACTTTGGACCAGCCATGGGTAGGAGGAAAAAACTAATGGGGCATATGGTAGTAGGTCTCATGGTGGTCACAGGTTGAGTGGAGTTAACACGGTTAGAGATGGAAGATTGTTGGATACTCTGGATAGGAGAGGTAATGGATACAAGTATTATTCTAGTTCTCATTCTGATAGGCATCATGATCGTCATCATTATCACCCTTACAGGAGGAGCGATAAAGGATACTTGCCATATGATTTTAAGAAATAAAAGCCACCTCAATTTGACAAAGACTTGACAAAACAAAAAGATGCAGAGGCATGGATACTTGTGATGAACAAGTTCTTTGAATTGCATGAGTACACATAAAACATGAGGGCTATAATTTCTATCTTCATCCTGAAAGGTAAAGAAGATATTTGGTGGGAAGATGTGAAGAGGGTCAAATACATGAAGAAATAGGACTTGAGTTGGCATGTGTTCCAGTGGCTTTTCACGAAGAAGTATGCTGTGAAGGCAAATCCCCTTTGCGGATAGATGTGATCTATCTAGCAGAATGAGTGGGTCTAGCAACAAACCTAACACACTAATATACACTTTCCTAGATTATGTTCGACAAATGTAGAAGGAAGGAGAAACCTACCTCATTACAATGCTAATCACTCGATCCTTCGAGGTGGATTTGAATCTTTCACTCCAGGCCTCACTCCTTAGTTTTTCTTCATGTCTGCGTACCTGCAAGGAAGATCAAAGTACTATGCAAGATACAAGAGCATATATGGCATACATCAAGCATAAACTACTTAACAGATCAAGGAACATTAAGCAAATAGCATAACTATTTACACAATTATGGAAAGCGAACATCACATGTATATATTAAGAAACTAAAAAGGGAAGCATACAACTTATGCCTTGATGTTGAGGCCTCCTTTTGGTGGATGTCCAAGTCCAAGAAAAGACTCTTCAAGCACGCCTTCTCCAAGCTAGAATGGGTAACATGTAAGCATAATCTCAGCATAGGGATGCAACAATCAATGACCGACCATTTGGGGATGGAAGGTAGTGAATTTATAGGAAGGGAGAGGGAGTTAGGGATCCACAAAAGAGGGAGGAAGGTCCACATCTAAAGGATAAATCCCATGATGATAAGATCAAGAGGTCCAAATGAGAGAGCTCGACCATATCAACAACAACCAATATCCAACTCGTTGTTCCCGAAGGTTCTAGTGAAAGAAGATTCTCTTATAGTTTGGGAAAACTTACCAAAAGAGGTTCAATGTGGGTTTCCCTATGAAAACCCGTGCTGGCAGTGCGAGTGTATAATTGAGCAACCTGCCATTATCATGGGTAGTCAACGGAGTAAAACACATTGATGCAAAAAATTAGGTTTTGAGGCAACCTTCTCCATAATGGATTAAGGGCAGTTTTCCTTTGATTCTTCAATGAGGCTATGGTTTGTATATCATAATGGATATGCTGCACAATAGTCAACATTTTGGCACTTCGGGATATGGAACGAGAAGTGAACAGGATGTATGAAAAAATACTGTGTAACATATGCCCCCTAAAGCATGAAGGTAGAACATGGACTGATGGTTGAGATGCTTTACAAGTCAGTACAAGGATGAGAACAACATTGTTCGGAGACCTAAAAATCAAGAATATACATATACATATACATATCTGATATATCTGATGATCATGCCTAACGATATAGGAATAGGTATCTAATAATACATGAATCTACAGTATGGACACAACCATCTGTATAAAAGGGATCATGAGCATAAATCCTCGGTATGGTCACAGCCATCCTAAAAGATAGGATCATGAATATGGACCCACAGTATGGTTGCAACCATCCATATAGAGGAAACATGTGTACAATCATGAATGACTCATAACGCCACGCAACTTGGACTTCATCAGACAAAATCCAAGGTCTTGCGCTCCATCTCGACCCGATCAATGTACAAATTATAACATGTGAATAGATGTGTCGAAGTCGAACATGATAGAAAACGACCTGATTACTGGTCAATGATGTAAACCGTTAACAGGCATGAGAGAAACCACCAATGATGGAAATGACTCTCAAGGTACAATCAACACAACTCAAAAATGTGAAAAATGAAGCTGAAGTCGAACACTCATGGAATCATCCGAGCGAAGGTCAATGATGTAAACATGTCATTAAATGCAAAGAAATTTCCATTCAGACATGCAAGCTCTAAGACACTGAAGGGAGTTTCAAGATAATATTCCTAGATGATGAGCTAAAGTCGACAGGAATTGATCCGTCAAAGGAGGGTCATAATGAGTCCCACATCATCGACATGAAACAATGGGATGTAGTAGAGTAGATAAGTGTGATCTAGGACTGTGGTAGAAAGTCAGACAATGTATAGGTGGTAAAGAACTACAGATAGGACTTCTCTTGAACATATTGGCGACATGACTCTCGAGTTTGCCAACATTTGACTCAACATAGAACCAGAGGTCATGATGACGGAATGGTATGATCAGATGAGAGGAAAAATGGATTCCCCAAACCTACGAAGGCAAGTGAAGAAGTGAGGATGTCCCAAAACTGACACGAGTAACACATGAGTGTCATGTTTAAGAGCGACATGTTGCCTTTACAGGATACAAGAGATGAACACTTTTACTTTCCCCCGCACCATTTTTGGCAAGTACCCCATATATTTTTTATTGCAAGCTTGAAGGGGATAGCATATGCTTACCATATAATTTCACCCTTCAGATGAATCCATCCTAGTAAGTTTTACGAGCCCTAGGAAGGAGGAACTCGGCCTTGTCATGGTGACAAGTCCTGTGCCGTTTAAGTTTTAGAGTCTAACAGAGGTGAAACTCATCATCTTTTTCATGTTTAGAGAGTTTGAAAAAGAAGCAAAAAAGAAAAATCCAAAGGTCCGTTTTCGTAAATCATCTCCATAACCCAAAAAGGTAGAAAACAATATCAAAGAGAACCTCTTAGCCATGTTTGTGTAAGGTATTCCTTTTTCATACAATAGTCTATCTCAGTCTGGAAAAAGGTTTAAACTTATACTGAGTAGATGTCATTTCATTTACTTTTACGAGTTTGAAATGACATGTACTTGTCAATCTTTTCATTTTTTGAGAGTCAGAAAAGATCTTAACAATGACTCCAGGGGGTCGCTTTTTCATTTATTTTTTACGAGTCCAAAAAAGTGATAAAATAAAACTTGTTGAATTAGTCAAGATAAATCACTGTCACTAAGAACATATGACCTGTTGTTGAACAAGAAATACACATTACCATTTTCAAGGAAAAATATTAAATAAATGAGTGAAATATGCCCTAATTTGGTAAAAATATTATTTAAAAACTATAAATAAGGCAAAAAGTAAGTTATTTTTACCATTTTACCAATTTTCAATTGTGAGAGCATTTTTACCTCATTTTAGCTCAATTTTTAGTCAAGGAGCATGGTCAATCTAGGGCACCATATGTCAAGCTACTTGTTGCAGGTAAGAGATCTGTCCCTTCCCTTCATTTTGGTAGTCATTTTATGCATTTTCATCCATAGGATAGGCTGCAAGGAAGACTTGCAAAAAATTTACATCACGGATGACTAGCGCAAGTTTCACCCATCGAACTTGTCCTGCTCATCTTGAAGTCAGTTAGTCACTCGTGCTGGCAGTGTGAGAAAATTCCTAAATAAACACGCTGGCACCGAGGTAAAAAATTTGAAGTGAAATATTCCATGTAAAATAGTTAATCTTGTATTTTCTCTCCATGGATGCTCATGAAATGTTGGTTTGTTGATTTTTTGCAGGATAACCAGTCCAAAATGGTGATTGAATGGAAAGAGAGGGGTCATGAAGCTGAGGATCATCCGGCTATGCAGGATGAAGATTGTATTGATGCCCTACGAGCATGTGGATTTCTTAAGTTCTTCATGATTCCTAGGATCGGAGCACAACCTAAGCTGTTGCAACACTTAATTAGTTAGTGGGATGTAGATCACCAACTGTTCATGTTTAGGGATCAAGAGCTCGAAACAAAGGTCGTCGACATTTATTTCATCACTCGGTTTTCTAGGAAGGGACAATTGGTGTATCTATCTGGATCACTTACTAGGGGAGAGAGCATGGATATGCTCATTGCGAGGAATTTCTTGTGGGCCAAAAAGGTAACAACAGGAAAATTTACATAAAGACCATTACCAACCTCCCACTACGAGCAATCCTACACACTATGGCCCGAATAGTTGGGGTGCAAGCATTGCATGGGGAATCAAATTCTCATTTATAGTATGCGATCGAGTGCCTAAATCCCATGGTTTTCAATTAGCGTGAAGGTTTGTTGGTGTGCATGAAGCGCTAACTAACCAAGTGCAAGTCAGGGAATCTAAAATAATTTGGTTTCAAATCTATTCTGGTGACGTTCATCCTAGAACGTGTGTCATTGTTCTATGATCAATGTTTGGAAGTGGATCCACTAGCCCCCAGAGATCCATGATTACTCATATGGGGAGTGTTGATGCCGCGACATGGGGGTGGTTAACAAATGTCATTCCCTCCAACATTTTTTGGATAGCTGCATCAGCAGATCATGGTCGATGATTGGGAGTATGCAAGAACATATTTCAGAGGAGATCCAGATCTTCTACTCCCTCTAGGGGCATAGTGGACCGATTCAGGTAAAAAACTATTTTTGAAGTTTTTATCATTATATATATATATATATGTGTGTGTGTGTGTGTGCTGAGATTTGACTTATAATGTCGTGTGGATGTTGGACTAGAGAGATTTCCAACAGTTTCTCCAATAACCAAGAGAGTGGCACGCCATATTGAGGAGGTGCCTCCATATGTGGAGGGAGCAGACCATATCATCAAGGTAGAGCGCAACCTGTAATTTTTAACCAAGGGGATTCCTGAGTATGCCTCAATCAATGAGGTTCCATTACACTACCAAAGGCACACTATAGGGGTTTCTCCCAAACTACGTAGGTTGTTGGGCTGAGTCATTAGGACTATCTCATGCTATCAAGAGCACCATGTGGCCGAATACCCAACTTCTAGTTACTTTCTACACTATGTAGGCTTATAAAGCCATGTGTCTCAGAACACAAATTTTGTTATTTTGATGTAGCAAACTCTTTTGAAAACACTCATTATACACACACACACACACACACACACAAACACACATGTTTTCCTATTTACCAAATCTGATATGTGATGTTTTATGATTTACAAGTTTTGCAAATGTTTATCTAACACAAAATTATCCAATGCATCTATTAATATGTTCATGCATCTTGGAATGTGATGATAAGTGATAAAGTCAAATTCTCATTCCAGTAAACAAAGTCACAAATACATTCTCAAAATTTGAGGGTTTCTAACTGAATATTGTGCATTAAGTTGTAGCACAAAGAAATGAAAATCAAGTTTTACAATTAACTCTCTAATGCCAAGAGAAATATCTTCTGACAAAAGTTCGATAACCACACTATATTCGGTAATGTTATTAGTTGTCTGACCTAAACATATACCTTGTAAATTCACTAACTCACCATTAGGGTCATAGATTTCCAATGAAACAAAAGATGGATTTCGTGTACTACGATAAGCACCATCAGCAAAACCGACGTAATGGTTGGATGACATCTGCAAACCAAGTAGAGCACAAGGTAAGCAGAGGAAAAGGTTTCCAAAAGCAAACTAACAGACCAAAACCACACTACACACTAATGTACATAAGTATTTACACATATAATCACGCATAATACCTTTTCAAGTAAAACCCATTACGGGGATCTAATAAAGAATTTCCTTCATAGTCCACTAACTCGTACGCACCTTTTTGTAAAATTGATTTGACAATGTAAGGCCCATGCCACATTGGTTTGAATTTCCTAACTCCCAATTTTTCATTGGCTTGATATTAAAGTAAGACCAAGTCACCCTTAGCAAAAGCGCGAGGAGAAAAAATTATCATATTGAGCTTTAACTCATTTCTTCTAGGCTTCAATTACTAACGTTTTGAAGTGACGAGTTTTATCGAGCCTTTCAATGTAAATTAAACGTTCCTCTTCACGTGAGGTATCAAGTAGTAATTTGATGGCTAGTTTCAATGAAGGAATTTCACACTCAATCGAAAGGGTCGCTGCTAAACCATACACCAGCTGAAAGGGTGTAAATCCAGTGGCAGTCTTAGCTACAATTCAGTAATCCCAAAGAGCCAAAAATAGCATAAGATGCCAATTTGATTTATGCATCCAAATGGTGAACTGAAGCATAGTAAACAAGACTTTATTGAGTTCCTCAACTTGGCCATTGGCCTATGGATAATAAGGGGTTGAGTTATCATGACGCAAACCCAACCGAACAGTAAGCTTTGCCACCATGTAATTTCAGAAATGAGATCCATGATCAGTAACGATGGCTTAAGGGACAACACATCGAGCTATGACATGGTTGAAAAGAAATTTAGTAACAGTTTTACCATCAACATCATGTGTGGGCATCTCCTTGGCCCATTTAGTGAAATAATCAATTGCGATGATGATATAACCATGCCGCTCCCCCCCCCCCCCCCCAACTGAGCGAGGGTTACATGTCATGAAATAAATAACCCATTTAGTAAAGGGGCCGATGGTAACAACTGGGTGTAGGGGTGCTTACGGGTGGGACCCACTGTTTATGATTGTAAATCTGGTAGGCGCGACATTTTTGGACTGCTAAAATGAAATCTTTAAAGATGGAAGGCTAGAAATAATTGACACGAAGGATATTCTGAGCAGTAACATACCCTGACATGTAACCACCACAAACCCCATAGTGGTATTCATTGAGGACTCTCTTAGATTCTCTGAGTGTCAAACATCTATGAAGGATAGAATCAACACCAACATGGTACAAAGTATCACCAATGATTTGATACGGTTGGGACTGATGTCGAATGTGGTGACATTCAAAATTGGAAAACTTTGATAAAAAAAATTTGGGTCTGGTGATAGATAATAATATCCTCATACATGGGTCAAGAGTGTTGATAAGAAAGAGAGTCTTGTTAGAAATGAGCTCATCAAAATCTGTAGATGTGGTTGTGGAGGGAAGGTCACAAATCAATCCAGTGAAAAGCAACGTTTTCTTTGATTTGGCTGTAGCAAATTCCAAATCAAATTATTGAAGGATAACAATCCATTTAGAATATAATCCCCCAACAACTGACGAGTCAGGATGTAGGTCATGGGGTTGAAATTGGAAATCACAGTCGTTTTTCACAAAATAATATAGTGTCAAAGGCATTGAACAACGTGAACAATTGCTAAAGCAAGTTTCTTGACATGGGCATATTGAGATTCGATACAATAAGATTTCGGCTTAAGTAGTAGATTATGTCTTCATTTCCATCATTATCATCTTGCACTAGCACCATGGCAATAGTAATATCGGCTACGACCAAGTACAAGAAGTAATCCCAGTGATAGTCAGAAGGATGCAACAAAGGAGCACTAACGAGAGTGTTTAATGCACCGAAAGCCTTTTTAGCGATTTCATCCCAAATAAATGGGATCCCCCTTTTCAGCAAACGAGTAAATCCCTTGGCAAGCTTAGCATAATTGGGTACAAAATGATAAAGGAAATTAGCTTTCCCTTGCAAGCTCTGCCACTGATGTAAAGATGGTGGAGGGCGTAAATTTTCAATGGCCTCAACTTTAAGGGGGTCAATCCAGATGCCTTCCTTTGATACCACAAACCCTAGGAGACGACTAGATTCAACACAAAAGACGCACTTATGCGGATTTAAATGAATATTGTATTGTCTACATTAAGAAAAATCGCTTGTAGGTGGTCAAGATGATCATAACGCTTAGCAGAATGAGTCGATAAGTCATCAAGATATGGTTGAACGATTTGTTTGATGTCATGAAAAGAATAAGACATCACTCATTGGAAGGTAGCACCAAAATTTTTCAGACCAAAAGCGAGTTTCTTATAGGTAAAGGTTCCCCATGGATAGATAAAAGAAATTTTATGTTGATCGATGGGAAAAATGTTAATCTGGTTATAGCCAGAAAAATCATCCATAAAAGAAAAATCTCACACCCAACACATTCATCAATGATTTGATTGATAAAAGGAGTTGGATAATTGTCTTTGGGACATGCTCGATTGATATCACGATAATCAACACAAACACATATAGTCCCTTATTTTTAGTCACAGGGATAATGTTTGAAACCTAATCTGTCAATGGAATAGGGTATATGAAACCAACCTTTAGAAAACTTTCAACCTCTCCATTTATAGTGGCTACCTTTCTAGGGTGCACTGGACGAAGTCACTGGCAAACAGGCTTTGCATCTAGATAAGTAGGGATTTCGTGCACAACTATACTTGGATCAATGCTAGGCATTTCTTCATATGGGCATGCAAAGACATAATGAAATTACTTAAAAAGGGTAGTGTAAATCTTGATCTCATCAAGAGAACAAGAAACCCCGACATGGATGTTCTCGACAATTCCTGGTTTAACATAAATGTTGATAGGCATGGTAGCAGTAATGTTCCCCATGTTTCCCTCAGACAAAACTTCATGCACCAAGATGGCCATTTTAAGTGGATGCGTAAGTGTACGGGAAACAAAGGTATCCAAACATTATGAAATTTCTCCGAGACTCGGCAGAAACGAGGAACAATGATGAGCATCATTACATGGAGTTTCCTCAAGAGACATAATGTCAGTCATACTCTTGTCAGTGGGAACTGTCTCATTTAAGGGATCTAGAGAATTCCAAGAACGAAGTCAAGGGGATTGTGAATACGTGTCTAGATGAATACTAAGAGTAGTATCACTTTCAGAAGTCATTGTTAAAGCCAAAAAAGCGGCTTGATAAGATTGTTTTGTTGAGCTAAGCGGCATAACATCACCAAAAGAATCAACTTGATTGGGAGAAGGAACAATCCAAGGCTTATAAGAATCAAAGATCATGTTGACAAAAGTGACATGAGGAGGTGGGAGGGAAAAAAAATACCATAAGAGCAGAGTCTTTAAAAATACCTGCCCCAATGCTCTCATAAGGGATGTCAGTATTGCCTAGATATGGCATGTTACCATTTGAAGAACCAAAAGAGAAAAAGGCTCTGATCAATGGTGACTATTTTCCATTCATGATGAAAATGGAGCATGTGGAGCAAAGAAGAAAACACACAAAACATAGCATGAGTCCAACTTCGTCCAAGTAGAAGGTTATAATTCAAACTCGCATCAATGAGTTCTACTTCTAATTTGACAGTTTTCCCTTCCAACGTGATGGGAAAACTCGTGATAATATCGTAAGGACAAGATCCTCTGCCATCAAAGGCTTATAAGGTGTTTTAAGACTAGTTGAGAGGTGGAGAGATGATATATTTCCAGCATGAAACAAAAATGATGTAGGTGGAAGCACCCTCATAAATAACAATTTGATGAATCATCTTCCCTTTTATAATGACTTGGATAAAAAATGCAAGTTGATGGGGAACCTGAGGAACATGATTTTCCAAGTCAAAAGTGACCAAATTTGAATCTATAGGGTTAATTCATCCTATAGAGGATAGTAATGTTTTCTGTTGCGTTGGACAAGTTTGGAGAAATTCCAAGGTAGACATCGTCAAAGGCACTTGAGCTAAATCTTCAACAATATTGTAATGTTGGGAAACTCGCACATTCGGATTGTAAGATGATTTTTCAAGGACACCCTTGGGAGGTGGTCAGATAACATAGTCATTACTAGGTCTCTCAATATGAAGAGGACCAGAATTGGGTGGAGTAGAAGTAGAAGGTGTATCAGTAACTTCTTTCTCCATAGTTTGTTTGGGAGGAGTTTCATAGTATTTTGACTAGGTGGCAATAGAAATAGGTATTGTTCCACTGATGTAAACTTGAGAACTCGAAGATGTGGAAGATTGTGGTTGTTCTACCAATTGGGTCTACTATGATCATGTTAGCACCTAAATCTGCCTTAGGTTGAAGGAAGGCAAAAATTAGGGTAACCACAAACCACGCTCAGTCTGGTAGCTAGCCCTACCAGAGCAGGAGAGGGCTCTCTCTGAGTCACGCTCAGTGAATAAATGATAGAAAAATATCAAAGAAGATTTACAGTACAATGTTTACCTTAGGCTAGTAAGTGAATAGGGATTCTGGAAACAATTTTATGAAATGACCGAGCTTCTGGGATGTTATGGGACTGGCGCTCAGCAAAGAACAGAGAATTGAATATGAAGGCACAGATTATTCCGTGAGGCAAGGTAGGCAGAAAGAGCAGCAATTTCAGTTTAAGGTAACGTGGAATGGAAATATTGCTGAAGAAAGTGAAAAGGGCATAGTCGCATGAATCCTTTTCAACAGAAGAATAACACTGTACATGAAATTTTCCCACAGGCAGAGCAATATAAATTGAATTCTACCTAATCTCACTTAGAAAATTTCACTGAAATGAAACGTGAATTGAATTATGAAACATAACAAGATACATATGGAACATAAGAACACATTTTATACACTCAAAACCACAAGAATCTCATGAAACAGAGCCGCTGCCTTTCATTAATTCTCTGTCAAAAATACACAATGCAGAAACAAAGTTTCTTTCCCACAGTCTCCCAGAAGTTACAAGCCAACCAACCTTTTGCAAATAACTTGCATACAATATATAGAATATGTGAGGAAGAGATAGAATGCCCAAGGTTTGGGGAGTTACTCGAATCATTGTGAAATGGAGATGGAGAGCCAACCATCAGCTATAGGTGCAGCACTGCAAACATGACATTTGGCATTGGGGTGACTGTTTGCCTTCCTTCGCCACTTGGATAGAAGCCCATCTGGAGAAAAAAACTCTTTAAATGCCACCTTTGGTGCCAAAAAACCGAAGTGTAGATGACTAGGCCCACTTGGAGAAGTTGCGACCCGAAATTTCGCGAAACGGGAGCAAATTGGCAGTTTTTCCTCTGTGTGCCGCGCCAAATTCTCTGTGCATCACGCCACTTTGGAGCCTGTTTTGGGGAGCTTTCAGGTGTCAAAAATATGCCCAAGTGGGCTTGTTGGAAAGCCTGTCCTGTCTACTTTCTAACCCCACTGGAATTTCCAAATTTGGTGCTCATTTTCGCCTCAAAATATTCATTCTCCCAAGACTGCTTTCTGTGTGTCAAAAAAGTGGCAGAGAGGCCATTTTTGGGGTTTTTTTGACCTTTAGGAGACCCAGATCTTGTCAAAATTTCTTTCCCGGATACCAGTAGTCGTAATTTTCGATGTTGAATCCAAATATGCAAGCCGTTCCTTGATTGGAGCCCTAGAAATTTAGCGTCGCGCTAGTGGCGCGGCGCACAGTGAGGAATTTCCTGTTTTTTGTCCAAAAATCACCATGTGACCAAAATTTGCCCAAATTTTTGGAAATTTGGGCTGGAAGTTCTCTATGAAGTGCTATGTTGTGCCAAGGAGGCCTCAGCCAAGATTCGAAGCTGATCTTGCTCCTTTTCCTCCTTTGCCTCCTTTGCCTCTTTTGTCACTTTGCTCAATCTTGCCTTTAGGCTCCTGATTCTTGCTTTGGAGCTCATGTTTCAGGCCATGTAGTGGTGGGTCATGCACCTCAGCATGTCTTTCTCCCTGTTAGCCTTATCCAACCACTGCTCCAAGTGAACGTTCACTTTCTCTAACACATACTCCCGGTCCTCGTCTCTTTGCTCCATAGGTCTGCCTTGTGCTGCCAGGATGTGTTGCCGGTTTTCCTTGATCATTTGCAACTCTATCTCAGCTAGCCAATCCTCAAGTTGTTTGTTCCTCTGCTCCAAATACTGAACATTCCACTTGGCCCTTTCCAAGTCCAGGGATAAGTTCTCAATCACTGATTGCTGCTCCTAAATGATCTCCCCAAGCTCAGCATTTGTTGGTTCTGCATCTGTCTCATCATCTTGGAGGAGAACAAACTCGGTCTCTTGCTCACCTGATGGCCCTTCCTCCTGCACTGGCTCCTTGCCCTTACCTTGCTCCTGTGGTGTTGATGTAGGAAGCGAGGCCCCTTCCACCCCGGGTGGAGATAACACTCGCTTTGTTGCTGCGAACAACAGTCTACTGCCCTTCTGGTATGTGATGTATACTGGCATGGTGGCAGTCTCATGGCGCTCAAACTGATGTGAAGGACCCCCCACATCATGCTCTACCTCTGATACCACCAGTGTAGCGCTGAAGAAATCATGGGAGATGAAGTCCTCCCAAGCAATACCTTGCAATCCCAACTGATGGTCCACCAAAATCCGGATGAGAGCAAAATGATAGACACTGTTTAGCTGCTGTCAAGGGGTCTTGCGCTGCATGAAGTTTTTCATCTTTTCAATGTTGTTGCAAATGAAAAATGGGAGGCTCATCATCTGCACCCTGGTGAAGTGCATGAGCAACCTGATGTGATATGCATAAAGGCGAAAAAACCTCCCCTCGCAACTGAAATACTTCATGATCAATCTCATGAGTGGGGCATACTCATCCCTCAAAAATCTGAATGGAAAAATTCTGGTGAGCTGGCTCAAGAATCTGTTCTTGATGTAAGGCTCATAATGATGCCTCTCCACCTTATTTTTCTTATGCCACTGTTCCCCAATGTTTGGTATTCCTGTTGCCACTGATATGGTTTCTGGTGTCAATGTGAAAGTGACCCCAGCCAGGACAGATTGACTTCCTTGTAGATGAAGTGCAAAAAGACGGGCCAACTCATGATGGACTCTGACATTTGCCACCCTTTGACAAAATTCATAACAGGCCAAGTGCTGGAAACAAGACATGGCAAGCGGGCATGCCTGCAGCTCAGTGAGGGTGTTTGGCTCATCTCTAAGATGTCTGTCGCTCTGGTGATGTCTCCTATGGGCCCTCTCTCCTGAAGATGTGTCACTGTGGGTCCCCTCATCATACTCTGATGAAACTTCTGATGCCATTAATGCTGTCTGTACCCTGAGTTTTATGCTGCCCTCTAAATCTAATGGAACTCGTAGATGCTCTGAAAATCTATCACCAAGGGGACAATAAAACAAGGAATATTAGGAGAGGAATGATGAAATGGGAATAGGGGCCAAAGGGAGAGATTTATCAGGGATTTGGGAGTGTTTCGAGTATAGTATTTATGGGGTAGGGTTTTGAATTTATTTTAATAGGGTTTGGGTTTTTTAGTCATATGAGGAGGGGGGGAAAAAGGAATATGATTGCATTGGTGCTAGGGTGATGATTAGGGGAAAATGGTACAGGGAAATTAGTTGATAGGAGTGGGGTAGAAGGATACTTTGGCACCACTGTCACTATAGCAAAACCCTAGATCCTTGATTTTTCTTTGTCTCTTCTTTGTTGGCTTTATCAAAACTTTTTCATTTAATTCATAGTCACAAAATCATGCTACTCTCCTCAATTTTGAAGTAAGAGTGAAAGTAGTTGGTTTTCCTTTCAAGTTTGATAGGCATTCACAAAACTTTTAGGCGAATTTGTGGTTTTCTGGGCTTATATGTCTGTGCGCCGCGCGCTCTGCCTAGTGCGCCGCGCGCTCTGAGTGCGTCGCGCCAGTGGAAATTTTACACTGTGGCCGAGCTCCCAGTGCGTCGCGCACCCTGAGTGCGCCGTGCCTCCTCATGTGTCCACCGCGCGCTGGCAAAGTTGCCCTGCCTTGCTTGGAAGAATAGGGGAGGGTTTTAGTGGTGGATCTAGGGCAGCCTTTAAGGAAAAATGGTCAAGGGGAGATGGGGAAACATGAGAGGAGAGGGAAAACAAATAGGGGAGGGGAACGACCTTGGTGCTAACATCACAATCTTGCAACCTCATCCATTGTTTTTCTTGGTGATTTTTTCATGATTGGACATTGTGCTTTTGGGTACCATTAAACATCTTATACACACCATATTAATGACAAGATTGATGGAGGAGAGGTGTCAACAGGGCCTACCTCTTGTTTTGCTAGCCTTCACTAAGACTTGAAGCGGTTTGGCAATTTTTTATGCCCCTGGCTGTGTGCGTCACACGCCAAGCCCAGTGTGTCACGCATTGGGTGTGCGTCATGCCATTGAGAAAACTGAATGGCGGGCAGGCTGCGTGTGCTTCGCACTCCCTGGTGTATGCGCCGCGCCCTCAAAAATCGGCTCTCACTCACTCAAACTCTCCAAATTTCGCTCTCTTACCTTTGCAATGTCTCTCCCAAGCTTGCAATAGCACAATGGTATTGCTTTGGGCCACAAAAAGTATATATAGGCTTGGGAGAGATGGGTTTGACTTTTTCTTCCTTGAAAACCCACTTTCTAATGTTTGTGTTTTGCACTTTTTTCATTGACTTTTAAACACCCTAATTTTCATTTTTTCTTTGAAATTTTGGCTCAAATAATGAAATTTTCGGCATTTCTTTGCGGGGACTATGTGACTGGGCATTTGGCCATGGAAACCATGACTGCATCTGAAAAAGTCAACTAGCGATTTTTGGAAAATTTTGTCATAATTTACCTTGTTTGACTTTTCTTCAAAACAGAGTTTTGAAGAAGAGTCGAAGTCTCTTCAGGTGATGATAAAGCTTTCTGAACCATAGCTGTATAAGGTCTCCCTCTGGCCTGCATGGCTTGTTCTGGACATGTTTTTCAAATACCAAATTGATGATTTCCTAGACCCAAACATAAAAGATGACTTTGTCATGTAATAGGACCAGACTTTGACTATCATGAATTTCAGTGATTATGGACCAAGACCTGGACCAGCAGGGGCTAGACATGAGGGAAAATGACTAGCATGACTTTCTTCGTCAGATCATGGCATGGCCCTAGCGAAATGCAGTTGAGTGAATGGAGCGGGACACCTAAAATTGAAATGCACAAAGAGTTTTGATCTCTGATGGAGGGCTGACCAGACCGACTCTAACATTGGCTCCAATGGGGGATGGTAGCTCCTTGGAGGTGCCAAGAATAGCAGATCTATGGAGGAGCTAGACAGTACCTTTTGTCCATTGGGCTATGGAGTCATCATTTTGATAAATAGCACAGGACTCTGACTTATTTATAAAACTGGAATAACCAAGAAATTGACTCAAACTTGACACTGAAATAACTCAAAAACTGACTTTACAGACTGAAACCAAACTGAAATAAAAATGGTATTTACAATGATAGTGGAAGCATCGTTAATAGATCAACAGTGATACCACTTGAGCAGCCGACCATTGATCGGCCCTCCAGGACAATCTTCCCCATTCATTTCCTTGAAAAGAAAGGCATTCTGACCCCTATATGCTGTGATCTTGAAAGGACCTTTCCACAAATTTTCGAACTTTCCGTGCTTTCCTTTCTCTTCATTCCTTGCATCCCACTTCAGCACCACATCATCCAACTGAAATTTATCCGCTTTTGCTTTTCTGTCATAGATTTTCTTTATCTTCTCCTGCAACTTGGATGTGTTTTTGAAAACTTCTTCTCTTGTTTGCTGCAAGTGGATCATTTGATTCAACCTTCTCTGCATGGGATCTTCCTCACTGCCGGCCTCCTGAAGAAGTTTGACCACCGGGGCAGCAAGAGAAGCGGGAAATACTATGTCCACTCCATAAACCAGCTCAAACGGTGACATACCAATAGACTTTTTCTGACTGATCCGATCTGCCCAAAGCGCATGGACCAACCTCTTGTTCCAGCTCTTCTTATTTATTTCCAGCAGCTTCTTGATGATGTTGACCAAAGATTTATTCGAAGATTCTGCCAATCCATTGCCTTGCAGATGATAGGCAGTTGAATGACCCAAAATTATGTGATATTTATGACAAAATTCTACCATCCTTTTCGATTTGAAAGCTGCTGCATTATCAGTGATTAATTTGTTTAGACAACCAAAGCGAGACAAGATGTTATTTTCGAGAAATGAAATGATTACCATGTCCGTCGCTTGTCTGGTAGGGGCTGCCTCAATCCATTTTGTGAAAGAGTCCGTCGCTGTAAGGATCCACCTATGCTGTCCGGAAGAGGCAGGATGAATTTCCCCAATGAAATCCAACCCCCACTGCTAGAATGGAGTGCTCACTTCAATAGGCTTAAGTGGCAAAGGCTGTAATTTTTGTTTTCCTTCGAAAATTTGACACTTATGACAGTGCTTGACCATCTTATGCACATCAGCAAACAAAGTAGGCCAGTAGTACCCTGCTCTCAAAATTTTGTTCGTTGTTGACTTCCAAAAAAGATGACCTCCACACTCTCCTCCGTGGAAATCCTCCATGACTTTCTTTGCCTCCTCTTCCACCAAACAATTTAACAAAATGCCACCGGGATCTTTCCAATACAGTGCGGAATTCAAAATACAAAACTTGGCAGCCTTCAATTTGAGTGTTCTTGCTTTGTTTCTAGTCATGCCGGGTGGTGGTGATAGATTTTTCAGCACATATATTATATCTGAATACCATGGGGACAAAGCAAACATTTCGGATACCTGAATTGACGTTCCTTCCTCATTCTCATCAGACATGGCAGCGATCAGATTTATGTCCAATGCATGCAAATTTGATTCAGCCATTAGCTTCGCCAACCCCTGCCCTTTGACCAGCTTTGTAGGCTTTATCTCCACATCGTATTCTAGCAAGGCTGCGATCCATTTGCCTCTTCTCCCTTCCGAATCGGTCTGCACTAAAACATCTTTTACAACAGTATTAGGAACATAGGCCAGAATGTGAGAATGTAGGATATACACCTGGAAATCCTTCAATGCCTTCACCAATGCCAGGGCTTGCTTCTCAATGATGTTTTACTTCAAAGCTGCATCCCTTATAGCCCTGTTGAAGAATGCAATGGGTCTTTCATGATCATCCCTCTTCTGCAATAATACCGCTGCCATAGTGTGCTCAGAAGCAAATGAAAACAATATGAAATCTTGAGTGTAGTCCGGGCTAACTAGAACTGGAGCTGAAGAAAGGGCCAATTTGACCAAGTTGAAAGATTTTACAGCCTCCTCTGTCCATTTCACCTGGCTATCCTTCTTAAGCATGTTGGTCATTTCTTTCAAGTGTTCTACAAGATTAGGCACAAAACGACGCAGAAAATTCATCTTACCATTGAATGATTGTATTTCCTTTTTGTTCCTGGGCAGATCGATTTGCTGAATTGCTTGCACACGTGCTGGGTCTATATGAATGCCATCCTTTGAAATGATGTGCCCAAGTAATTTTCCTTCCTCCATGGTGAACAAGCTCTTCTTAGGATTCAGCGATAGACCATATTTCCTGCATTTTTGAAAGACAATTTTTAGGTGATGCATGTGTTCTTCATCAGACTTTGAAAACACCGTCAAATCATCCAAGTACACCACCAAAAACACATCCTTCTCATTCGCAAACGCCAAGTCCATTGCCCGTTGAAATGTGGCACCTGCATTCTTTAAACCGAATGGCATTTTGGCATAGTGAAAGGTTCCCCATGGAGTGGTGAATGTTGTCTTGTCTCTATCATCTTCATGGACGGAAATTTGGTTATATCCGGAATAACCATCAAGCAGCGACATACGAGATGCCCCCACTACTCGCTGAAGTATATGGTCTATCTTGGGCAGTGGATAATTGTCCTTCAATGAGACCTTATTTAGATTTCTAAAATCAATGCATAGGCGGATCTCACTGGTCTTCTTGCGTATAGGTACTAAGTTAGATATCCAATCTGAAAATCTGATAGGCACAATGATACCTGACTTGTACAACATATTTACCTCTTTTTCAATGGATGGCAGCAACTTTGGATTTATCCTTCTCAGCTTTTGTCTAAATGATTTTTGGTTGGGCTTGATGGGTATTGTGTGTTGAATGATATTTGTATCATAGGTATTTAAATCATAATAATCCCAAGCAAATACATCTGCAAATGAAGCCATCAAACTGATATATTTGTCCTTGATCTTTGGCGGTAATGCTTTGAACAATTTTACCAACTTTGGATGGGCAGCTGTATTAATGTTGACCTCTTCTACACCCTTCTCTGTCGGCTGCAATGTTGGCTTGCGGGCTACATCATCCTGATCAAAAAGTTCCTCTAGGGGTATCAGGCCTTTAGGAATGATGTTATTCTTCAGCTGTAATATGTCCATTTGATTGATATGCACTTCATCTGTACCATTCCCTTTACCTTCATCGTTTTCCACATGAATTGAGGTTTCTTTGAACTTGCCTTTGTTGAGCAGAAAATCCTTAATCTCCTCATCATCTTGAAACACTTGCCATTATCGTTGATTGTCTGGAATGGTTGGACAGTGCTTGAAATGGATTTCAAATTTATTGTTGGAGTTCATGGGGACCTTCAAGCTGCTCGCTGCCTTGGCAAGAGCATCAGCAATACTATTTTGTATTCAAGGCACATATGTCAAGGTGTATTCTGAAAATAGTTTCAAGATGTCTAAAACTTCATTACGATAGGCCCGCATCCTAGGATGTTTTGCTTGATACTCACCTCTGACCTGTTTTATTACCAACTCGGAGTCGCCATATACCGAAATCCTCTTTGCATTTAGCTTTCTAAGAATCTTCAGGCCAGCAATCAGAGCTTCATATTCAGCTTCATTATTTGAACATTCAAAGGCCAGCTTGTAAGAGCAAACTCTCATGCTGCTAGGCACTTTTTTTGGGGCGGAGAAAGGATTGCGTACCCAAATACCAATACCAGTGCCATCATTCCCTACTGCTCCATCAAAATCCATGGTCCACAAGCCTTCTTCCTCCTCTTGTAAGTGCTGGAAATCTGTTTGCCGTGCCTTGTCTACTTGTTGTCCATCGTTTTCAGCTGATTGCCCAATCTTTTGCTGCTTTTCTTGTCCTTCTTTCTTCAAGATTTCTCTGAAATTTTCTGTTATTTCCGGAATGTCGTCTGCTTCTACTATCTGACTATCTATCTCATTTAAACTATCTAAAAACAAAACAAAAGACTCTAAATCTATATGTACATAGTTAATAGGATGATTTATCAGTTTCTCCTTGCTTGTGATCATATATTTCATCTTTTGTTCCCGGTATAACTTCCTCATTTGTCCAAACACCGGGATTGTTGCATAGGAGAAATCCAGCTGTAGTGTCCCTTTCAATTTTGCTACCCAAGACTAGAAAGAAGCATGCCAAACCTTGGAGGAATATCTGCTACCACCACATCCGTTAGAACATTTTTCATAGGAAGCTGATCCAAACTCACAACCAAGTCTTTGATGAGTCCTATACATCTTACTCTACTGGAATCGAATGCATAGAGATCATGATATTTCCGGGTGATGTCCAGACCAAGCTTATCCATGATAGCCTTGGGCATGAGATTGTGAGAAGCTCTGGAATCGAACATGGCGTTGTGTAACACAAAATCATGCAATCGTAAACTGATATAGAAGGGTGGCACATCGCTTTCAGGAGACTCACCATTTGTTGCTGGTCCAAAAATCATTTCAGGCTGATCATCTTCTACATTTACCATGTCAGACATTGGGTCCAAATTCAACATTTTAGAAATCTGTCCTCTATAACTGTTGTTCTTCATTATTTCAGTCAAAGGGATGGATACCTTTAACTTGGAAATCTCATTCTCTAGGCTGAAAGCGGGAGTATTTTCTAGCTCTTTGACTGGGATCTCTTTCCTTTCCCTTTCTTTTGATGTGGCTGGTTTTTGTGATTGTTCTGCTGATTTTGATTTGCTACTCTTTGGACCAACCGCCTCCTTTACTTTTCTTTGCGTAGCTGATGAATCATTTTTTGTTGTTTTGCCCTCCTTCTTTTTTTGAATTGGTTTGGCCGGCACATCTCTGTTTCTAAGAGAATATCGTTGTTGTTGTGCGGACAAAGCATTCATATACCCCCTTTGATATTCTTCTGATTCTTCCTCCAACACGGTGTTGCTAGCTAGAATAAAATCAGTGTCCTGGTGTGTAGTTGAATTTACTGCACATTCTTCCTCTTCGGTGATGTAAGTAGGCAGATCATCTGGAGTAAAGAGATGGTTTTCCTCGCCTATTACATTCCCATCCTCATCTGACTCCAGTCCATGCACGAAATTCTGCTGTAAAGGTGTTTGTACCGGCTGTTGTGCTGTCGGCTGTTGAGTTCGTTGATCTCTTTGTCTTATTCTATATTGTGGCTGCTGTTGGCCACGAAAGTTAGGATTCCTAACTTGTGGCTCTGGCTTATCAAGTTTTACCCTTTCAAGCACCTGCTCTACCTTTTTCAGAAGCTAATCCATTGAAGAAGATTCTTCTTTCACCGTGGTTTTCTTCTCTGCTTTCGCTCTAGCTCTTTTGGATAGCAGATTTGCCTCAATGCTGACCGCAATTTTCTGCATGTCTTCCATTGTAGCCGGTTCTCTCTCTCTTAATTGGTATGCCATGTCAGCATCAAAACCATCTGGAAAATTCATCATCACTAGTCCCACAGGTGGCTTTAGATGGTCTGGAATTTCGTTGTAGACTGCATTAAATCTAACACAATAATCTTGGACCGACTCACCGGCATTCCGTTTGATTTGCTCGTATTCGGCCAAAATTTGAAGGGGATTCTTTTTCACTTCCCACCGGTTCAAAAATTGTCTTTGTAGCTCAGCCAAGGTAGTGATACTTGCAGCCGTCAAACCTCTGAACCATTTCCTCACATCACCTGCAAATGTTTGTACAAAGAGCCTCATTGCCATGTTCTCCGCATCGATCTCATGAAGTTCATAGAAGTCTGCCATTTTGTCTACATGTTGCTGAGTAGTAATGCTATTAGGAGTGCCATCAAAAAACAGGATTTTACTTTGATAATCATTTGGCATGTCATCTAGGACTTGGGGCAGAACAAGGGGTGCGAAATGGGCAGCCATCATTCTCGGTGGATTTGGCCTTGGAGGTGTTGGAGGAGTGTGCACAGTTTGCAAGGGGCTTGCAATTGGAGTTTGGGGCTGTGTTGCAATGTAATTATCAATTAGTCTATTGGCTCTTTCTGTTTCAAGGTCTACAAGAAATTGCGGATTGGGGACGGTATAATCAACAGCCCTTTCAGATTTAGATTCAAACAGTGATATCTCAAATCGTTCGTCAAACTCAAGCTCTTCAAGATACTCAAAAATGTCGGGGCATGAATGGGATTTGAACATGGGAGTTATGGTGCTTTTTGACGAAGGAGTCTTGGGATCAAATTGGGGTTTTTGTAAATATGAGGAGGGTCCGAGTCTGGATTCGCTCTGGTATATCGTCTCGAAGCCAGCGTGCTATTGAGAGAAATTACGGGGCACAACCAACTTACTCAGCCTTTCCAATCCTAAGCTCATCATCCGGAAGCCTAGAATTCTTATGGAGCAAGGGGATTTGATTTTCAACTATTCCCCAGTGGAGTCGCCACTATGTTAGCACCTAAATCTGCCTTAGGCTGAAGGAAGGCAAAAATTAGGGTAACCACAAACCACGCTCAGTCTGGTAGCTAGCCCTACCAGAGCAGGAGAGGGCTCTCTCCGAGTCACGCTCAGTGAATAAATGATCGAAAACAGTCTGAGATGACTTACAATACAATGTTTACCTTAGGCTAGTAAGTGAATAGGGATTCTGGAAACAATTTTATGAAATGACCGAGCTTCTGGGATGTTATGGGACCAGCGCTCAGCAAAGAACAGAGAATTGAATATGAAGGCACAGATTATTCTGTGAGGCAAGGTAGGCGGAAAGAGCAGAAATTTCGGTTTAAGGTAACGCGGAATGGAAAGATTGTTGAAGAAAGTGAAAAGGGAATAGTCTCATGAATCCTTTTCAACAGAAGAATAACACTGTACATGAAATTTTCCCACAGGCAGAGCAATATAAATTGAATTCTACCTAATCTCACTTAGAAAATTTCACTGAAATGAAATGTGAATTGAATTATGAAACATAACAAGATACATATGGAACATGAGAACACATTTTCTACACTCACAACCACAAGAATCTCATGAAACAGAGCTGCTGCCTTTCATTAATTCTCTGTCAAAAATACACAATGCAGAAACAGAGTTTCTTTCCCACAGTCTCCCAAAAGTTACAAGCCAGCCAACCTGTTGCAAATAACTTGCATAAAATATATAGAATGTGTGAGGAAGAGATAGAATTCCCAAGGTTTGGGGAGTTACTCGAATCATTCCGAAATGGAGATGGGAGCCAACCATCAGCTACAGGTGCAGTGCTGCAAACATGACATTTGGCATTGGGGTGACCGTTTGCCTTCCTTCGCCACTTGGATAGAAGCCCATCTGGAGAAAAAAACTCTTTAAATTCCACCTTTGGTGCCAAAAAAATGAAGTGTAGATGACTAGGCCCACTTGGAGAAGTTGCGACCCGAAATTTCGCGAAACGGGAGCAAATTGGCAGTTTTTTCCTCTGTGTGTCGCGCCAAATTCTCTGTGTATCATGCCACTTTGGAGCCTGTTTTGGGGCACTTTCAGGTGTCCAAAATGTGCCCAAGTGGGCTTGTTGGAAAGCCTGTCCTGTCTACTTTCTAACCCCACTAGAATTTCCAAATTTGGTGCTCATTTTGCCCTCCAAATCTTCATTTTCCCAAGACTACTTTTTGTGTGTCAAAAAAGTGGCAGAGAGGCCATTTTTGGGTGTTTTTTGACCTTTAGGAGACCCAGATCTTGTCAAAATTTCTTTCCCAGACACCAGTAGTCGTAATTTTCAATGCTGAATCCAAATATGCAAGTCGTTCCTTGATTGGAGCCCTAGAAATATAGCGCCGCGCCACAGGAGGAATTTCCTGTTTTTTGTCCAAAAATCAACTTGTGACCAAAGTTTTCCCAAATTTTTTGAAATTTGGGCTAGAAGTTCTCTATGAAGTGCTATACTATGCCAAGGAGGCCTCAGCCAAGATTCAAAGCCGATCTTGCTCCTTTTCCTCCTTTGCCTCCTTTGCCTCTTTTGTCGCTTTGCTCAATCTTGCCTTTAGGCTCCTGATTCTTACTTTGGAGCTCATGTTTCGGGACGTGTAGTGGTGGGTCATGCGCCTCAGCATGTCTCTCTCCCTATTAGCCTTATCGAACCACTGCTCTAAGTGAACTTTCACTTTCTCTAACACATACTCCTGGTCCTCGTCTCTTTGCTCCATAGGTCTGCCTTGTGCTGCCAAGATGTGTTGCCAGTTTTCCTTGATCATTTGCAACTCTATCTCAGCTAGCCGATCCTCAAGTTGTTTGTTCCTCTGCTCCAGATACTGAACGTTCCACTTGGCCCTTTCCAAGTCCAGGGATAATTTCTCAATCACTGATTGCTGCTTCTGAATGATCTCCCCAAGCTCAGCATTTGCTGGTTCTGCATCTGTCTCATCATCCTGGAGGAGAACAAACTCGGTCTCTCTCTCACCTGATGGCCCTTCCTCCTACACTGTCTCCTTGCCCTTACCATGCTCCTGTGGTGCTAATGTTGGAAGCGAGGCCCCTTCCACCCTGGGTGGAGATAACACTCGCTTTGCTGCTGCGAAAAACGGTCTACTTCCCTTTTGGTATGTGATGTATACTGGCATGGTGGCAGTCTCATGGTGCTCAAACTGATGTGAAGGACCCCCCACCTCATGCTCTGCCTCTAATACCGCCGGTCGAGTGCTGAAGGAATCATGGGAGATGAAGTCCTCCCAAGCAATACCCTGCAATCCCGACTGATGGTCCACCAAAATCTGGATGAGAGAAAAATGATAAACACTGTTTAGCTGTTGTCGAGGGGTCTTGCGTTGCATGAATTTTTTCATCTTCTCAATGTTGTTGCAAATGAAAAATGGGAGGCTCATTATCCAAACGCTGGTGAAGTGCATGAGCAACCTGATGTGGTATGCATAAAGGTGAGAAAACCTCCCCTCGCAACTGTAATACTTCATGATCAATCTCATGAGTGGGGCATACTCATCCCTCAAAAATCTGAATGGAAAAACTCTGGTGAGCTCGCTTAAGCAGCTGTTCTTGATGTAAGGCTCATAATGATGCCTCTCCACCTTCTTTTTCTTATGCCAATGTTCCCAAATGTTTGGTATTCCTGTTGCCACTGATATGGTTTTCGGTGTCAATGTGAAAGTGACCCCAGCCAGGACAGATTTACTTTCTTGTAGATGAAGTGCAAAAAGACGGGCCAACTCATGATGGACTCTGACATTTGCCATGCTTTGACAAAATTCATAACAGGCCAAGCGCTAGAAACAAGACATGGCAAGCGGGCATGCCTGTAGCTCAGTGAGGGTGTTTGGCTCATCTATAAGATGTCTGCCACTCCGGTGATGTCTCCTATGGGCCCTCTCTCCTGAAGATGTGTCACTGTGGGTCCCCTCCTCATACTTTGATGAAACTTCTGATGCCATTACTGCTGTTTGTACCCTGAGTTTTATGCTTCCCTCTGAATCCAATGGAACTTGTAGATGCTCTGAAAATCTGTCACCAAGGGGACAATAAAACAGGGAATATTAGGAGAGGAATGATGAAATGGGAATAGGGGCCAAAGGGAGAGATTTATCAAGGATTTGGGAGTGTTTCGGGTATAGTATTTATGGGGTAGGGTTTTGAATTTGTTTTAATAGGGTTTGGGTTTTTTAGTCATATGAGGAGGGGGGGAAAAAGGAATATGATTGCATTGGTGCTAGGGTGATGATGAGGGGAAAATGGTACAGGGAAATTAGTTTATAGGAGTGGGGTAAAAGGATAATTTGGCACCACTATCACTGTAGCAAAACCCTAGATCCTTGATTTTTCTTTGTGTCTTCTTTGGTTGGATTTATCAAAACTTTTGCATTTAATTCATAGTCACAAAATCATTCTACTCTCCTCAATTTTGAAGTAAGAGTGAAAGTAGTTGGTTGCCTTTCAAGTTTGATAGGCATTCACAAAACTTTTAGGCGAATTTGTGGTTTTCTGGGCTTATATGTCTGTGCGCCGCGCGCTCTGCCCAGTGCGCTGCGCCAATGGCAATTTTACACTGTGGCCAGGCTCCCAGTGCGCCGCGCGCCCTGAGTGCGCCGCACCTCCTCATGTGTGCGTCGCGCACTGCCAAAGTTGCCCTACCTTGCTTGGAAGAATAGGGGAAGGATTTTAGCGGTGGATCTAGGGCAGCCTTTAAGGAAAAATGGTCAAGGGGAGATGGGGAAACATGAGAGGAGAGGGAAAACAAACAGGGGAGGGGAGCGACCTTGGTGCTAACATCACAATCTTGCAACCTCATCCATTGTTTTTCTTGGTGATTTTTTCATGATTGGCCATTGTGCTTTTGGGTACCATTAAACATCTTATACACACCATATTAATGACAAGATTGATGGAGGAGAGGTGTCAACAGGGCCTACCTCTTGTTTTGCTAGCCTTCACCAAGACTTGAAGCAGTTTGGCAATTTTTTATGCCCCTGGCTATGTGCGTCACGCGCCAAGCCCAGTGCGTCGTGCGCTGGGTGTGCATCACGCCCTTGAGAAAACTGAATGGCAGGAAGGCTGCATGTGCGCCGCGCCCTCTGTGTGCACCGCGCTCCCTGGTGTATGCGCCGCGCCCTCGAAAATCGGCTCTCACTCACTCAAACTCTCCAAATTTTGCTCTCTTACCTTTGCAATGTCTCTCCCAAGCTTGCAATAGCACAATGGTTTTGCTTTGGGCCACAACAAGTATATATAGGCTTGGGAGAGATGGGTTTGATTTTTTCTTCCTTGAAAACCCACTTTCTAAAGTTTGTGTTTTGCACTTTTTTCATTGACTTTAAAACACCCTAATTTTCATTTTTCTTTGAAATTTTGGCTCAAATAATGAAATTTTCAGCATTTCTTTGCGGGACTGTGTGACTGGGCATTTGGCCATGGAAACCATGACTACATCTGAAAAAGTCAACTGGCGATTTTTGTAAAGTTTTGTCATAATTGACCTTGTTTGACTTTTCTTCAAAACAGAGTTTTGAAGAAGAGTCGAAGTCTCTTCAGGTGATGATAAAGCTTTCTGAACCATAGTTGTATAAGGTCTCCCTCTGGCCTGCATGGCTTGTTCTGGACATGTTTTTCAAAGATCAAATTGATGATTTCCTAGACCCAAACATAAAAGATGACTTTGTCCTGTAATAGGACCAAACTTTGACTATCATGAATTTTAGTGATTATGGACCAAGACCTGGACCAGCAGGGGCTAGACATGAGGGAAAATGACTAGCATGACTTTCTCCGTCAAATCATGGCATGTCCCTAGCGAAATGCAGCTGAGTGAATGGAGCGGGACACCTAAAACTGAAATGCACAAAGAGTTTTGATCTCTGACGGAGGGCTGACCAGACCGACTCTAACAGATGGGAAAGGTTCTTTTGTAGAAATATTTAGATTTCTAATGATTTTATATTAGTCGATATAATATTTTGGCAATTTTTAGGGTAAAATAATGGTGTACTATAAAATTTGGGCGATTCGTTTTGAAAAAATGGAAATTGGAGAATCATTTTTTTGGAAAAACATGGAAAATTAGCCCACCTACGAATATTAGCCCCTAAAATTTTCCCTGGTTTAGATGCATCATCAGAGATGATTTTGTAGGATCCTATTTTGGTGTATCATATTTTACTTTTCCTTTGCCCTTCCTTTTACCTTTAGAGGCTTTTTCTACCATGATAGATTGAATGGCATTAACCTCAAAGGTATTACCGGGATTTGGAGAGGCATTCAAAGGAGGATTGGATTTAGAATTCGAAATAGTTTTTTTCTTCGAAGAAGCTATATTGGAATTTTGAGTCATTGATCCAATAATACCATTAGTAGGTGGTACACTTGAAGGTTTAGAAGATGCTGGATTTGTGGATGGTGTCAGAGCATCAAGAAAGAGATCATATAACGTGCCAGATTGGGAATACATAAAATCTAAATATTTGGCATAGGCAATGGATTGATCTTCAGTTACACAACCTCGCATAGTTATGTTTGAAGCAATTTTGTTGATGAATGATTTGGTAAAGAGTTCATTTAACAAATCATCAAGTATATCAAACTTGATAAGGCAACACCAATGTCTCCATTCACTGGATATAATCAGATATGTGGGTAGAAATATTCTGTTCCAAAGACATAAGTAAATGGGTACTAGTTTCATAGCGAACCGGTAACTAGAAGTGAGTAAGGAAGGTCATTGCCAAATAATTGAAGTCTTTATAAGCACCTCAAAGAAACTCGATGTACCATTTCGCGGCAGGACCCATAAGGGTGCATTGGAAAAGACGTAGATGAATAGAGCCATCAACCCAGGAATTAGATGAACAACATAAATGGTAAGTCATAACATGGGCCTGGGGGTCTTCTCTAGATTTTCCTTCTAATTTCAGACAATCACCAGGAATCTTAGTAGGAACCAGAGGCCAATAGGGTGAATGAAGTGTTGGATCATTAGTGAGCCTTGACACATCAAGCAGTTCCAACATTGCTAAGAATGGCAATTGTGGGATTTTTACCATAAGGAACTTGGTATTGCCTCCACTGAAGGGTATTATGACCATACAAAGGTGATTCTTCCCCCACAAGGGTGGGTTTTGACCAGGGTAAGGTTGATATTGACCTACCATAGGTCATTGAGAACCATAAGGTGGATAAACAACTTGTGAGTCATATGTATTATAAGGTTGTTGTTGCAACTACAGACCCTGGTGGTAAAATTGATGGCATTGCTACTGTAGGGGTTGACCTTATGGCTGCAAGGGTTGACCTTGTTGATATAAGGGTTGGTTTTGTTGCTGTAAGGTATGTCCCAGCTGCTGCAACAGTTGTTGGTAAGGCCCTTGTTGCGCATAAGGTCTGTGCTGTACAAAACATTGTTGCTATACATAAGGTTGATGTTGTTGGAAAGTTCCTTGTGGAATTTGTTGAGTTCTAGGTTGGTACTGATAAATTCCAGGTTGAATTTGACCAGATGTCCCAAATGAGGGATTTGAACCAGGTTGAATTTGGTGATCTGCTTGTTGAGTAAAGGGTGGACTTTGAGACTATTGAGAGCCATACGGAGGGTACGGTTGCTGGTCGGGTATCTGAGACAAAAGATGTTGGTGCTACAGGATTTGGCCTGATCCAGATGGAATTGATGATCCACAAAGATAAGGTACAATGCCAACATTTTGACAAGCTCTAGTAGCATGAATTTGAGGTGCACTCATATAAGATCCACCTGAAATAGGAGGTACATAAGGCAGAGGTGGTTGTTTCCTCCCATGTGGTGGGATATGTGGTGGAATATATTTTCCACTTAATGGAGGACCTGAAAAACTTATAGGGACATTAATTTCCCCAACCGTAACTATCGGTTGTACAAGAACTGACGAAATTGCAGTCGGTACAGGAATTTGAGAGGCCACGTTGAAACAAACGAACCTGAAATAGGCATAATGCCGATGACCAAATGAGATTGTGATAAAGTGAATATGCACTTGGAGTACCTAAAACCAATTTAGCCAAAGATGTATAACCAGCTAGAAATAAAGGCTCACTGCTTTCAAGGGGTGGTGGAGGTGCAACACTTCCCACATATGGATAACCTTCAAGTGGAAAGTAATATTGAGAATCACTGTCAACACCAGGAGTATGAGGAGCTGAGACTTTTGGAGGACCTTGAGAAGATGTTGGAAACTCACCTTTGAAGCCATGGGTGGAAAAAGTTGGCAAGGAGGAATTCGAGATGGTCATGGAGATAACTCGAAAGGTATACCAAGATTACCGTATGGACTATAAGGTTGTTGAGGAGATATAACCAATGGATCAAAAAGTGGATTAGGAGGAAATAAAACAAACATTTGTTGAATCTCTTGGGCTTTTGGATTAGATTCTTGAGATGATGATGAGTCACAAGGTGGAGGATAAGAAGAAAGGGGTTGGATACTTGGAACAATTCCAAGTTCAAGACCTTGGGCTTCAAGTGACTATGAAAACACAGGATGAACTCATTTTTATGACCCTTGAATGTCGGATGATGAAGGGGAAATGTGAGGTGAACCTAGTGATTCAACCACGATGACCTTTTCTCAAAAACATTAAGGGGTGGTTGATTTGAGCCTACAATTAAAATTTACTATTGATCAACCAATACAAGGCCAAGTATCACTGCATAGGTATTTCATGTTATCGTGGGCAGTTAAATTTTAGAATTTAGAAATAAGAAATAAATCAAAAAGGGTGTATAAGGCAAGAGGTTTACCAAGTATCCGTGAACAGTTATATACACCTTAGTTGAAACCAAGGACTTAACATATGATGACCGATCTCCCCAAATGTTGTGTTTGATGTATCATGTTTACATGGTGGCTGACTCGATTACATATGGCTAAAGAATAGAAACCTAGTGGGGTCTCCCAATATATACTCGATGGTACGAAGAGTATAAGCTCGTGTTAACATTGTCTAATGCATAACCGTTCGATGAGAGAGTTCTGATATACTTGCCATACTAGAGTGCCTCCTATATACCCTAGAGTATTGGAGAACCTATGATATACTTCCATACTGGAATGGGATTTCACCACCGGGATACAATGTAGGTAGTTAATGAGAGGTGCTAGGTTTCTAGACGCTGAAACACATCTCTAGCCTAGACCTCTAAATGTTTGTGTTAAGTTCCAAATGCTCCTTAGGTTAATTCAGTAAATTTTAAAGTTTTTCTTGAATTAGGTTTCGATTTTGGGCTCAAACGATGTCAAGTGAATCCTAGAATGCAACTACATGAGAAAAAGGAAACCTCTCATTCCAATGAATTCTACACTAACAAGGGAGGAAAGTTCAAGAAATTAATGCATCAAACAATATTCCTCCACTAACTTTTCCAAATACAAAATGCAAGAGAAAAACTAAACTTCACTTTCACTAATGAATATGGAATCTATTGAAAGCAAAATGACCTTCACTTTACTAAGATGCACTTTACTTATATGATGTTCTCTTTGATCTTCAAATGCTCACATGCAACTAAGCTTCAACTAAAGCAAAAACAAAGATTTTGATTCAAAGTACTCCTAATACAAACAAGTCATCAATCAAAGTAACACCAAATCAAAAGCACCCAATGAAAATGTCTTTCACTTTTCCTTTCAACTAGGTAAGCAAATATACTCATTTTAGTTTGTAAACCAAATAATATAATCTATGTTTGATAAATGACAAAGATGGATTTCAAAAGAAAGATTACCTAATACACCTGAAAAACAACTTTGCACAAGACAAACTGAAACCAATGTAAGTCAATGTTTCAAGTGATTTCACAAGATGAACAAACCTTATCATTCAAAAAACCAGAGACCCAAAGATACACATAAGCGGCAGGTGACAACCAATTGAACTATAAACCCTAAATTCAATCCAATTGCACTCAAACACTTGAAAGTTAAAAGGAGTAAGAATTTGCTAATAAATGAGTTAAACAACAAAATTCAATCATGCAGGACAAAACAGGACCTCAGGGGCTCAGAAACACTGGGGTGTAATAGAGAAACCCTAGATTTCTTCCAATCTCAAGGATCAATGCAGTTGTTAAGGCAAAACTAGTACTGAACAGGGGATTAGCACGATTGTTTTAATAAAAAACGCACTGGCAGTGCAACTGTCAGATCAAAAAGCGCATTGGGTAGGAAAAAGGCAAAAAATAAAAACAATTTCACAGACGCTTTGAGACTGGGCACTCTAAGATAGAGACCAGTGATTGTGCAAACCTATATCAACCAAACTAACTAAGAACACAATGGTTTGTCAAGCTGATCAAGGGATTGGTTAAGAAAGGAGGATGAACATGCTATAGCTTCCCCAATGGATTCGCCATTTTTTTGTGAAGTCAAATCCCCTCTACGGACAAAGACAATCTCTCTAGCCCAATGAGTGGGTAAAGCAACAAACCTAACAAACTAACATACACTTTCCTAGCTTATGTTTGACAAATGCATAAGGAAGGAGAAACCTAACTTGTTCTGATGCTAATTGCTCGATCCTTAGAGGTGACTTTGAATGTTTCACTCCAGGACTCACTCCTTAGTTGTTCCTCACATCTGGGTACCTGCAAGGAATATCAAAGTACTATGCAAGATGTAAGAGCATATATGGCATATATAAAACATAAACTACTTAAAAGATCAAGGAATATTAAGCTAATGGCATAAACATTTACACAATTATGGAAAGTGAACATTAGATGTATATATTAAGAAACTAAAAAGGGAAGCATACAACCTATGCCTTGATGTTGGGGACCTCCTTTTGGTGGATGTCTAAGTCCAAGAAAAGACTCTTCAAGCACTCCTACTCCAAGCTAGAAAGAGTAGCATGTAAGAAATCTCAGCATAGGGATGCAACAATCAATGACCAACCATTTGGGGATGGAAGCGAGTGAATTTATAGGAATGGAGAGGGAGTAAGGGACCCACAAAAGAGGGAGGAAGGTCCACATATTGAGGGGAAATCCCATGATGATAAGATCAAGAGGCCCAAATGAGAGAGCTTGACCATATCAAAAACGACCAATATTCAGCTCGTTGTTCTCGAAGGTTCTAGTGAGCAAAGCTTCTCTTCCAGTTTGGGAAAACCTGTCAGAAGAGGTTCAATGTAGGTTTTTGTATGAAAAATTGCATTATCAGGGCAAGTGTATAGCTAGGCAACCTACCAACATCACGAGTAGGCAGTGGAGAAAAACACATTGATGCCAAAAATTATATTTTTGGGAAACCTTCTCCAGAATGGATTCAAGGTATTTTTCCTTTGATTCTTGTGGGCGGCTATCATCTATATATCATGATGGATATGCTACGCAATAGTCAATGTTTTGGCACTTTTGGATATGGAGTGGGAAGTGAACAGGAGGTATGACAAAACACTATGTAACAAAGTACTTGTCAGAAAGGTACTACGATAGTAAGGCCAAAGAATCATATGAGCTAAAGATGGGATCAATGACAGGTGAAGAGTACACAACTACTTTCCTTGAGCTATTGAGGTATGTACAATATCTTAAATATGATAAGGATAAAGTTCAACAATTTTTTAGTGGTTTTCCATTAGCATTTAGAGATCAGGTTGAGTATGATGAGCCTCATTCACTTGAGGAAGTTATTGCGAAATTGAAGCATTGCTATGAGTAGTCGATGTGTAAGAATGAATCTCAACAGGGATGGAAAGGGAAGGATAAGGATAAAGGTAAGGTTAAATGCCACTGAAAATAACAAGGCCTCAGAATGTAGAAGAGAGAAAATGTGGCACCACAAAATAAGTTCAATGTAGCTAGGCAAGGACATGGATCACAACCGCAGCATAGAGGTGATGGTACTGGATGGTTGGAGTGTTCGACATGTGGTAAGGAACACCTTAAGAGATATTTTCCAAAAATCAAGGTGGTATGCCTCAGATATGTAGTGCACAAGAGGCACAAACTTTTGGGGATGTTGGATAGAGTATTCCTTATATCTATGCCACACTGGAAAACAGGCAGGAAGACCATCAAGCATCTATTATTGAGATGGATGGTAAGCTTTTTTATCAAGTTGTTTCTATTTTTATTGACCCTAGAGATAATTATAGTTATGTTAGTCCTGAGTTGGTCGATAAGTGTGGTTTGAATAAAGAAGTACATGCAGAATCTTGGTTAGTGCAGTTGGCTACAGGTACAAAGAAAAGAGTTCATCATTGGGTAAGAGCTTGTGCATTTGAGTTGAATGGCATGTCTACAACAATGCACTTGAACATATTTCCATTGGGATCATATAGTATGCTATTGGGTATGGAATGGCTATACCTTCATAGGACCAAGGTGGACTATTATGAAAAATCCCTTGAGTTCTTGGATGACAATGGGGAACCAAGAGTCTTACGGGAAAAGAAGAAAGCCACATCAGTTAGGATGGTAACAGCTATGTAGGCCAACTGAAGTCGCAGGAAAGGGTGTATGTTCTTTGCAATGCATATTTCTAGTGACGAAGGTAAGGAAGTTGAGGATGTGAATGTTTTGAGAAGGTACCTAGTTCTATAGTAGTTTCAAGATGTGTTTCCTGCAGAGATTTCAGCATTTCCACTTCATAGGGAAGTAGACTTTTCTATTTAGTTGGTGCTAGGGAAGCTCCTACATCAAAAGAACCTTAGAGGATGAGCAGACTTGAATTGGTAGAGTTAATGTTGCAGATGAAAGAGATGCTTGAAAAAGGATACATTAGGCCAAGTGTATCGCCATGGGGTGCACCAGTATTATTTATGAAGAATAAGGATGGTACTCTTAGATTATGCATTGACTATAGGAAGTTTAACAAAGTGACAATCAAGAAGTATATGTTGCCAAAGATTTATGACTTGTTTAATTAGCAGAATTGACCAACAATGTTCTCGAAGATTGATCTGAGATCCGGGTATCATCAGGTATGCATTAAAGAGGAGGACATTTAGAAGACAAATTTCTGGACCAGGTATGGGCATTACAAGTTTGTTGTAATTCCATTCGGTTTGACTAATGCTAGAACTACCATTATGTGTTAGATGAATAGTGTGTTGCATCCCTATTTGGACAAGTTTTTTGTTGTGTTTAGATGACATATTGGTATATCCTAAAAATTAAGAAGAGCATGTCAAGCATTTGGCAACAATGTTGAGGTTTTTGAGAGAGCATGAGTTGTATGCTAAGCTCAAAAAGTGTAGTTTCTTTCAGACTGAGGTACATTACTTGAGACATGTTTTCAACAACAAGGGAATAACAATGGATCCATAAAATGTAAGAGCTATCATGGAGAGGGAAGCTCCTAGAAATGTAGATGAGGTGAGATCCTTCATGGGATTAGCAAGTTATTATAGAAGGTTCATTAGAAACTTCTCATAGATTTCTTATCCTATTACATCATTGGATAGGAAAGGTAAGAAGTTTGATTGGATAGAGGAGTGTGACACCAATTTTGAGTAGCTTAAGAAGTTTTTGACACATGCTCCAATGTTAAACATCGCAAATCCAAACAAAGAATTTGTAGTATATACAAATGCTTATAAGAGAGGACTTGGTGGAGGCCTTATGCTGGAAGGACATGTAGTGTGCTATGAGTCATAGAAACTAAATGAGCACGAGCAGAACTATCTGACGCATGATCTTGAGTTAGCAATGATCATACATGCATTAATGATGTGGAGGAACTATATTCTTGGAAGGAGGTATGTATTGATGAGTGATTGCAGTGGATTAAGGTATATATTTGACCAGCCAAATTTGAACATTAGGAAAGCTAGATGGTTGGCCATGATCAGTGATTTTGATTTTGCGATCAGATACATCCAAGGAAAGGAGAACAATGTTGCAGATGCTCTTAGCAGGTGGATACATGTAAATCACATAGCATCTATGAGATCCTATGGGATAGATTTACAAGATAGGATCTTGCACGGACGTCAGCAGGATGACATGTATATGGAGATTGTGCACAGGTTGTAATAGAGTACAATTACAAGTACAGGTAATGATACAGGTACAGGTAAAGATGCAGGTGCACAGGATGTGGACTATCATCTCATTGTAGATGGATTGGTTAGATTTAGGGACAAGGTATATGTGTCAGATAGAAGTGAACTCAAGAAGGTGATCTTGAGGGGGTTTCATGCGAAACCATATTCAGGTCACCCGGGTTACCAAAAGACATTGACTACATTGAAGAAGTTTTATAATTGGCCAAATCTAAACAAGGATGTATAAGAGTTTATCACTAGGCGTTTGGATTGTCAATAGGTGAAGGCAGAGTGTAAGCATCGAGGTGGACTGCTACACCCAATTACGACTCCAGAGTGGAAATGGGAGGTCATTTCCATGGATTTCATCACAGGTTTTCCCAACACATCTAGAAAATATGATTCCATCATTGTCGTTGTGTACAGGTTGACAAAGGTTGCACACTTCATTGCATTGAAGACTATTCACTCAGCTAGTGATGTGGCATATGTGTTCATCAAAGATGTGGTTAGATTTCATGGTTTCCCAAAGAAGAATGTATCAGATAGGGAAGCGAAGTTCACTTACAATTTTTGGAATGAGCTATTTGCAGGTTTGGTTACAGAGTTGGTCTTTAGTACAACCTATCATTCACAGACAGATGGACGTATAGAGAGGGTCAATAGGATCTCGAAGGATATGATGAGGATGTACATGATGCACGAGCAGATAATATGGGAGGATTATATTTCATTGGTTGAGTTTGCATACAACAATGGTTATCATGAGTCATTGAGGATGAGTAATAATCCCATTAGTTGAAGCGATCTAGTTAATAGGGTGTTGATTGGACTGGACATGTTGGAAGGCATGGAGCGGGAAATGTAGGTAATCAAGAAGAATTTGAAAGCAGCAAAGGATAGGAAGAAGAGATATGCATATCAGAATAGGTTGTTCAAGGAGTTCCATGTTGGGGAATAGGTGTACTTGCGCATCAAACCAAAGAAGAGCTCCTTGCAGATTGGATCATGTGCCAAACTAGCACCCCAGTTTTGTGGACTTTTCAAGATTATTAAGAGGATCCAACCAGTAACCTATCGACTTGAACTGCCTCTGACAATGAAATTGCATGATGTTTTCCATATGTCATTTCTTAAGAAGTATTTTAAATATGTTTATCATGTGATTGACTAGTCTGTATTGCAGGTGGATCCAGATGGAGAATTCCAGTTAGAACCTCAATGTATATTGTAGAGAAAGGTCATCATGCTTAAGAATCGAGAAATCGAGCATGTTAAATTTCAGTGGAAGCACTTTGGGCCCGATGAAGCTACATGGGATATGGTGGATCAGATACGGGCTCTATATCCTTCCTTATTCGCTGGTTGAGCGGATTTTTTGGTATATGTATTTGGTACATGTTTTGGTCATGTTTGATATATGCACATATGTATGTGGATGTAAATACTGCCATGCGCTAAGTTATAAAGCTCCAATAATCGGTATGGGTTCCATGTTATTATGATGCTATGTCGTCATGTTGGTTTGCTTCTCAGTAGGATGATCATTGTAAATATTGCATTGAGATATGTTATAAGGCTCCATGAGCAGTATATTTTCTTTTGAGAGGCTTTACTGAGTTATAGGTGTGGTTGAACACCTAGGACGGTGTCCCCCAAGGTGGAGGGTTCTGTAACAACCCTGGTGAAAATTCCATGGAATAAAAGTTATAAAGGAAAAATAATAACCATGTTTGATGGGACACTTTTTCCAAGCTGATTGTTGAGAAAAACATCCTAGTGTGGGTGTTCATTTGGTTTATTATGTCCAAGAAAATTGGAAAAGGTAATGGCTAAGGCACTCGGAAAAGCAAAGTGGCATTAATTAACATTTTGTTTATGAAAATAATGGAAATTAGGAGAAAATGAAGGTGAAAGGTCATAGGTTGCATGTGAGGATGAAAATGAAGGAAAATATTGGAAAATGAATAAAATAGATGACTAATTAATAAGAAGGCTTCTAAGGATCAGTTAGTACCTTTTATCAGTTTACTTTTGGAGCTCTCTCATTATTCTCTCTCTCTCTCTCACTCACTCTTGGAAACTTAGAGTTTCTTGGAGAACTTTGACATGGATCAAGAAAGGTAAAGGAGGAAAGAGAAAGGAAATCGCAAGCAAGGAAGAGCAGGATCAAGCAGCTACAACAAGATTCTTTGTAGGTATCGATTTATGTGTGTGTTTTCCTTGCCAGATTTGGCATGCATGGTATTGCCTGTGGTTCCTTATTGTCATGGAATGGGTTTTTCCATGTGTGACAGTGTTTTCATCCTATCCTTGCCATTTCTGAATATCCATGGTATGATGGGGTTATCATGTTTTGGTTGAGCTGGATTTCTAGATGGATTCAAAGATGTGTGAGGTGCATCTCCGAAAGAAAGAACACATGGCCTAGTTATCTCTAAACCAAACTATGGATTGCAGTAAAGCTCCTAACCTAATGACCCCTTAACCAAACTGTGGGTTACGGTAAATCTACGTATCGTGTGCTTTGGTGGGCTTAGGAATCCCCAATTGGTTAATGGTGGGATATATGGTAAATCCTAGAGGTGTTTTCCTTTGATTGGACCTAGGAATCGTTGTCGGTGGATGGTGGGATATGTGATAAATCATATAGGTTTGAGTCTCGGTTTATAGCTTAGTGATTCGATGTGGATTACGGTAAATCATGAGAGACTAGGAGACAAGAAAATTCCTCGTGGTGTAGGTGGATAAATCTGGTGCCATCCATGCTTATTTTGGCATAGTGATCTGGTGGAGATGATGGTAAAACATGTTATTATATGTTTATTGTTTTGGCCTGGTGATCTAGTGTGGGTTGTGGTAAAGCCTATTTCTATGGATGAGGGTGAGGTGGTTTAGCCTTGGGATGCCCTGGTTGGTTCTTTTGGTTTGAGTCCCACATTCATGCTTGGAATATGGCATGAGCGTGACTAGCTGAAGAGAGATTTGGCTCAACGAATCTATGGTCGGGTGGAACTTGGTAGTCCCAATTCTGGTTAGCATTTGCATTCATTAAACAAAGGTTCTTTCTTTGACATATTATGTGTAAATGTATTGGTTTACATGTTGATTTTATGGTTGATGTATCCTTGATATTTATGTTGTTACTATGCTAGTTATAAGCATGTATTATGACAGTGATGATGTATGTCTCTCCTCATGTTTTGATTTGTAAATGAATGAACGATGTATCTATGACCTAAGTATGAGACCCCTATGATTAGATCTGTTTTCTAAACCTATAGACTAAATATTGGTGACATGTTTGACGAAATGCCTGTCGTGGTTAGTAGCGGTCCAGTCTAGACCTTGACAATGTTTTTGAAAAAGTATCATTTTATGTTGTGTAAATTCATTTCTGAACCTGTCATTGAGTTCTAGGTAGTGAACTCAGCTCTGGACCTGAAAAAGTGGCACAAATCCCAGAGACACAGGCACAGATCTGAGGAGAAAAGTACCCAAATGCATGAATTCCCATGTTGTGGGAGCATCTGGAGCCTCCTAGAGGCACCCTTGTCCTTATCAAGGGAGTTTCCAGGGGTTTAGTGTTCTAAAACCTAAGTGGGATTGAGGGGTTGGATAGGGGAATGACTAAGATGCATTCTAGGAGTCTTGTAGTAGGTGAAAAATGTCTGGTAAGGTGTGTTTTCGTCGATTCCAACTCGTTAAGGTCACCTAAGAGATTGAAACCCATTATAGTGGCCTCTTGTCACATATTTACCCCAGTTGGTTGGTTACTTGGGTGGATGTGGGATGAGGGTCTTACATACTTCCTGCCCTATTAGTGTCACATTCCTTTTTAACCTCTGATGGGTTAGGTTTGGGCTTGTGCTCTTCTACATAGATAGCACGAGGCTCCTGTTGTTTCTACCTTTGCAGGTTTGACAAGCTCTGCACAATATCTGCATTTACTTTTTCTTTTTTCCTTGATCGCAACAAGTGTTTCATTGTCAGCCTTATAACTCCTTAGTTCAATCATTATGCTTTTGATGGTGTATTTCCAATCAAGAGAGTCTACCCTTACTCTACTTCCAGCCGAGTCTTCTTATTAACCACAATGTGATTCATTAGTACTATATTACATCATTTTTCTAGTCATTCCTGGATTTTCTTGTTCTTCCTTAGCCTCCTCTTGTGTGTTGTTATAGACACATAATTGTTAGTTAACCAAAATGCAATTAAAATAAATTACCCATCATCTTGGCTTATTTGTAATAAGCAAGTTGAGATGAAACCATCTGAAACATCAAATCTTAGTCAATATATAACACTAGAAATAAAATAGCCAATCAACAATCATGCCAAACTGCACATCATACTAGCTTGTAACTCTAAAATCAATGCACAATTATGAATAGAAATGATTCATCTTTGTATGTGTAGGTGAGCCTTTTTATTTCAAGTGTTGAACCTGGCTCTAATAGCACTTTGTAACATTCCCTCCCATTTCCTTAAATCATTCTTTAGTAGTGGGAGGTGTTACGAGCGATTTGACCCAATATATAAGGTCCATTATGAAGATGGGGTCCTAAAAGTCCTCAAACCCCAACTTGCTCGAAACACAAAACAATTCCCACATTTGTAACTGGCTCATTGAGAGCTTTCTGGAGATGAATTTTCTTAAAATTTAACTCCCATATCAAAAGTTATGGCCCATAAATTATTTCCACATCATCATCAACTCTACCATGTGGAATTTTCTTATGGCATATGTGGCACTGCCACATCACCCACAACCTCCACCATGACCTCCATCATATCACTGCACCTTCATACCTTCACATTAGTCCTTCAGTACTACTTTACTAAACCTCTATGGTGTGATGAAGACCATTTTCCTTAACTGCCGGGTGGGTTTCCCATCCTCCAAACACTATATGTATATTTCTTGAGAGAATATCTCAACCTCCCTATTCATATTTGGAATTGGTTGGATCTACTTCCAACTATATATCTATGATAGTAGTGTGATTGAAGGGCATAATAAAATAGCTTTTATGTGTGTAATCTGATTTTCTCTATTTGGTATTAGAGCCCATGTGGGGTTGTGCCTGGCCCTGGTCCCTCATGGGAAGTCCAGGGACATAGGAAGACTAGGAATTCCATGTAATTGGGAAATAGGTGTCTGCGTTGAAAAAGGAGCAGGTGCAGTTTTTTTTTGTCTACATCCCGCACCTGGATGAAAACCTATGACTTTGAAAATTCAAATTCATCCCAATTATGCATACTTCTCATGCTCAGATATGTTCCTCCAATGTTTCAACAACTTTGTTATGTTAGAGTGCCATTGACAGCAACATTTTGCAAATTGATTTAATACTTGACTGATATAATACTGGAGCTTACTATGGTCTTAATTGTTCTAGGTTTCTACAGTTGAAATTAGAGAGCCATCAAGGTCTATGAAGATCGATTTGACATGAATTTGACCCTGGAAAATATTTTATAAGTCATCGCTTGCCATGTGATTACAGGGACATAAGGCATCGAAACTCACCACTTCTAGAAGTTGTTCACTGGAGCTGAGGACGGCGACCTTACCTTTCAAAGAGAAGCTATGTAGAGGAATCTAGTGTGGCGTCATCTGTGGAAACAAATGAGTGTGGTTACAAGCACTTTATTTAATTATAGTGCATCCATGTTAAGCTTATGACAAGGAGATATTTATTTTAAATCTAAAAAATAGTAATTGAGAGGGATCTTTCACCCAACAAAGCCATGGAAGATGCTCTACAAACTCACATGTTCTGAGGGTATTTCATTGATGTCTATGTCTATCTCTTCACAGCAAGTAAGCACAACACAATTCAAATGCAATCCAATATTCAACCATTCTTGTACAAATGAAGATCTATGTTCTGATGACCAACTCAAAAGGATTCGACTTCATCCCTCAAATTTCATGGTCGCTACCACCTAGGGAATTATTTCTAGCATTATGGCTCTACTGATGACTGCCATCTGATTGGATTAAATATTGTCTCACTTCCAGGTGCATGGTAGTCCGAATGAGAAGAGCATGAGCACTGGTCAAATTACATGGATGTTTTATTCTACATGATTCTATGTTGTTGTCAGTATGCTTTGTAATGGGGCACCAATATTAATTAGTAATAGAATTTTTATAAATTATTAGAAGTTTTTTTTGTAGAGTTTCGTTTGTAAAATTATATGGTGAAAAACCAATTAATGCACAATGTTGCATAATTCGAATTAGTGGTTCTTGGCACTCTGAAACCCTTGAACACGTCACTAGTTTGATTTTGTTTATACTATTATGGTTTGTTTTTCTTAGCACTTGAAAACTCCTGAACAATGGCTACAGGTTACAGTATGAGATCCATGTGTGTGAAACAGGTCAAGTTGTTAGATCAAATTTTTAACACATTCAGTATTGAGACTGTCTACCCAACAACTAATGGATAGCCGAAAGTGAAATATCCGCGAAATGGAGATTGGTCCATAGGATGGTGAATTACTTGAAAACTCTTGTCGCGGAAGCCCCGACGAGCCGAGTTGTTAATATCGTTGATCTTGAAAATTTCATCATTGATGGTCAGAAGGGGGCATACTTTAAATGAGCCAAGAGGTAAGCTCAAAGATGTGGAGAAAGAAAGAGAAGAGTCCAAAAGACTGTAGAGTGGGTAGAGTTGTTGAGGAAGACCAGTCAGATAGAGATTAATTTTATTGTTATAATATGTATTGTAATTGTCCATGTAAGAATTAAGGGAGAGCCTTGGAAGATAATTCTTCCATGATCAGTTTAGAATTGGTTGTAGATTTGTAGGTGGATGTTGAGAGAATATCTCAACCTCCCTATTCATATTTTGAATTGGTTGGATCTACTTCCAACTATATATGTATGATTGTTGTGTGATTGAAGGGCGAAATAAAATAGTTTTTATGTGTGCATTCGGATTCTTTGTATTCAAACTCCATTAATCGTGGCCTCCTCAGTGTGAACCACTCGCATAGCTAGAGTACCCTGGGGTGTGATGAAAATTTCTATGCTAAGTGATGGAAAATAATCTCATCTCGTGCTTCTGCCAATCTCACCCCAGTCAAAGATGTGACCTAAGGTTCCTTCGGGGACCCACAACCACAATGACGTGGCTTCCAGCCATGCACATTTGCCTATTAATTCCATAAGATATCACATTAGGTGGCACCACAAAACCCTACTACATGGTGTCTCGTGTGATCTTTGGTCAAGTCTCCACATCACATAGATCCTAAGACATCTTGCTAACATCATGGTGACATCAGCCTAACACTTGGACTTCTCTAAAGGTGCCACAGATCATTTGAAAACAAGCCACATGGCCCTCCAAAAAGGTCATTCCCACATGCCACATGTCACATCGTCAACATGATGCCACATCAGTATATAACCATGTCATCATGCCACGTATACTCCATCTTGGGTCCCACCTAGAACTAGACCCTCATGCCATGAAACACTCTGCCATTGTAGCATGTTTTGCATTTACCGTGGATCCTTTCCTACCAAGTCTCCATGTCATAACATTAAACACCATCACATCAGGACATGAAACAGGTCAATACCCATATTGGGTGTGGTGCAAACACGAAAATATCCCTTCATGTGACAGAGATACCTTTTTACCTACGGTCTGATCACTGTGCCACTTGCTATGAACATACCACATCCCTAAGGGCCACGAAATGACAAAAAGTTGAATGAATATGACAGATAATTATTTGTCGTATGCCTTCTATCACTGCAACGCTAAAACAAAATAACCACTCTCAAAAATGTCCGTGGTGTGAATGGGGAATTTATCATCTTCTTACAGAGAGGCTTTCCATGCCACGCCTTTCATATACAATGTTGAGTCTTCTAAGGGAATTAAGGTGCTAAGGAAAGTGGTGCAATGAAAGTTATCACTACTTCTTACCATAAGGAAAATTAAAATAGATATTTAGTTGCAAGTCCTGTGCTTAAATTAAGACTTTTTCCCTTGTAACTTTAAAAGTGTTTTTATAATGTTTTTGCAATGTTATTTCAGCCTGAATGCAAGCCTCTTATTCTATGGTGACTAGGTTTGGCCCCTTCAAATGTACAAAACCGTGAGACTTGGATGAGACTTAAAATTCCACCCCCCCCCCCCCACAAATCATAACAAGTGTATCTCAATAATACCAAATGAAATTACCATAGGTTGCTACCAAACTATGCATACTAAGAATTCACATCATTCATGCATATTAATTATAACAATCACTTACAACAATAATTAGTTGAACATGCAGTTAATTGACCACTCAAGAGTATCTCAACGTTATGAGACTCATCAAATCCCTCACAATTAGGATAATTATTCACAATCCATCACAATGCAACCCATAGAGACACACATTGCTTTCTAACATTATAAAGTAATATTAACATTTCATAGAAATGCATAGTAATACAAGCAGGTCACTAATCTTAATAACTAGATGGCTAGAAACTTAAAGTGGGACTTCAACTCTCCACCCAATTGTAGGCCAGAAATAAGCCAATATTTATTATAGTTGAACACCTCCAAACCAGATCCATTGTCCAGGGGAGTACTTCTTAAGGGATTTCCAATTCAAACACCACTAGGTTATTGGTAAACTTTCGAGAAGTGTGGGGTTTCTCTGTAGGTGGTTAACTAGCTATATTTTCAATGAAAGCACTACAATATCAATGACACACTATCCAGGTGGTTTATCAGCCTACTTGGATAGCACTAGGTGTTTTATCAGCTTCCTCAGTGAGAACCGAGTGATTTGTTAGCCCCTTTTAGCAAGCACCCTAGTGGTTTCCACACTGCATAGTGGTTTATCAACCTTACAACAAGCGCCCCATTGGTTCTTACACTTCCTAGTGGTCTAGAAGCCTCATAAAAAGCACCTGAGTAGTTTATCAGCCTACTAGGAAAGCATTGGGAGAAATAACCTAGTGGTTTATCAACCCCTTTCGACAAGAACTCTACACGCAAACATCCATTGAGCATCCCTTTGATCTTTGCACGTTGGACGTCATAGTCCAGTTACTCCCATGCATCAACTCTAGGATTAACACTGCAAAACAACTTTGTACAATAAATTTCTCTACTTGTTCCTTGTGCTCCCTATGCTCTTTCCTCTTTGTTCTTTTTGTCCATTCCCCACCATGATGCCTTGATTCCCCATTTCCTTTCCTTTCATCTTCCTCTCACGTCATGGGGTCACCCCCCAAAAAAAATCTTGGTTCTTCCTCTCTTCATCATTATATTTCCAAATATATGGTGGTGGGGCATCTTGTCACACCAACTCACCGAATTGCAACTCTCCTTAATGCATGGATTCATTAATCCGATTGCTCAGGCCAGAAAGTGACACTTCATTACATTTTTATATTTACAAAATATCTAAGAAAAACATGATCCTCTGCGTTGGAAGTAAACATTAATAATTTATCTTTTAAAAAATAGGGATCATGTAAAGGTTTTCACAAAGGCTAAGATTTATTCCCTCATGGAACCAAGTTCATAGGTTAATCTCATGGTTATAGATCTAGTCAACAAACTTTGATTGAAGGTTCGATACCATCCTAACCCATATCCATTAGGATGGGTAAATAAGGATGCATAAATCAAGGTAACAAAATAGCATAGGATAAAGTTTGCTATCGGTGCTAATTTTATTAATTAAGTATAATTGAATGTAGTTCCACTTGAGGCATGTTGTGTTATGTTTGGGAGTCCCTATATGTACATGCACGATGCAATCTTCATGTGGAGAGCCAAACAATGTCATCTCATCAATGATGGGAAACAATTAATCATCAATGCACATGAACAAAAGTCCAAGATTTCACTAGTAAGTTCCAACTAAGCCAAGAAATTGGTCAGTACTAGCAAGAAATATGTTTTACTATTTTAAGAGAAAACCATTATAGTGAGGAGTCAATAAGGGAAAATGCATATCTAGACTAGTGTACTAAATAATAAAGACAACAACTAAAATGGATGATATATACATACAGGAGAATGTTTTAGTAATTTAAAAGGATACCATCCAAGAAGGAAGTGGGGCACAAGATCCAATTGTTTCCAAACCCTCCATTGCTAAACATTGGGTTCTCTAGAAAATCAAGAAAGAAAAGGGAAGAAGTAGCTACAACAACTGCTGGAACAGGGTGGGATTCAACCTAGTACATAACCTTGTGGGTCACCTATCATAATTCTTCTAAGGAAGGGTAGGACTTAGTAGATGTGCATCAATTACGAAGTGTTAAATAAGATTAAGCTCAAGAATAGGTACACCCTGCCTAGGATTGATGATCTATTAGATAAGTTGCATCAAGTCAAATATTTCACCAAGCTAGATTTGAAATTAGGGTAGCACCAGGTTCAATTCAAAGAAGAAGACATTTGGAAGGTCAAATTCAAAAATAGACAAGGTTTGTATGAGCAGTTAGTCATTTCATTTGGTCTATGTAATGAGCCAACTACATTCAGGAGATTAATGAATAACGTAGTTTTCCATTATCTAAATTCATTTTTTATTGTTTATTTGGATTATATATTGGTTTTTAATGCTACATGGGAGGATCCAATCTCACACTCGATTAAGGTGCTATAGATTTTGAAGAATCATTAACCACTAGAAAATATCATGAAATGTGAGTTTGCACAATAGTATTTAGTGTATTTAGGAAATGTGATTAGTGTAAGGGAGATTAATATAGATCCCGTAAATATGGAGGCCATCATGTGGATGGTGCCTATGAATTTTTCTAAATATAGGTGTTTTGTTAGAGTAGCACAACACCTGAGGAAATCCATAGCTTCATTTTCAATAGTAACTACACCACTCCATGCTATAATAGTGAGTGGCGAGAGTTTGAAGTGGGGGAATGGTCAACAAAAGGCCTTTGAAGAGATAAAAAATAAAATTAGTCAAGAAATAGTTATCATTTTACCAAACATGCAATGACCCCTTGAAGTAGAGTGAGATGTGCATGGGTATGCCATGGGAGTAGCCTTGATGTAGGGAGTAAGGTCTGTATGCTACCATTTTGAAGTATTTCATTGGGTGGTTCTCAACTACAATACCTATGAGAAGGAACTCTATGTCCTAGTACAAATTGTCAAAAGGTGGAAACACTATTTGATGAGAAAGGATATCATCATGCACATATATCAACAACCATTATAATACCTACAAGCCTAGAGTAAGCTATAGTATACTAGAAACTCCAAGTGAATATCATTATTATAGTACATTCATCTATTAATTAAATATATAAAGGGAAACAAAAACAAGTTTCCTAGCATGCTTTTAAGGCCACCCACATCAAAATATACAACTTTGGGAACTCTAATGCACATGAAGTATTTCATCCATGATGTATGGAAATAGGAATATATAGAGTATGATGACATCAAGGAGATGTTTCATCAATTGTAACACCAGAGTCATGCAAAAAATGGAAATAACATAATTAACTATCAACACTACAATGATTTACTTTAGGATAAATAATATTTTTGTTCCTAAAGGTGATATCTTGTAGCTAATTATAGAGCCTCGCTCCTCCAAGGCTGTACAAGATTTTGGTGTATGGAAGAAAATGGGCAATGTATAGAGGTGTGTGTGTTGGCTTGGAATGTAAGAACATGTGGCAAGGTTCATTAGTGCATGTATGCTTTATTGTACCAAAAATCATAGTAACATGGAACAAGGTCTATAACATCCCTTATCTACACACACTCGTCCTTGGGAAGAATTTCCATGGACTTTATTAGACGTTTAACAAAAACTAGGAAGGTTCATGACTACCTATTTGTGGTAGTTGATAGGTTCAAGAAGATATGTGTTCTCTTTCCCTATAAACGTACCATCAGAGGTAAAGGAGCAATGAACATATTCTTTGAACATTTCTAAGTGCACTTTGAAATGCCAAGGAGCATCATTTCAGATAGGGACACTATATTTCACAATAAATTTTGGACTACATTGTAGGAGAAGATGGAGATGAAGTTAAAGATGTCTACAACATTACATCTACATATAGATGGGTAAACATAGGGTGTCAATATGATTTTTGTGCAGCTTTTACATCATTATAATCAGAAGCATTTGAACACTTGGGATGAAAATATGGTGTATATACAACATTCTTATAATAAAGTAGTCCTGAATTCTATTGGTAATTCCCTATTTGAAACTTGATTGGATATTTCCACCTTTACCATTGGTTTTTATATAAGGGTGGCAAGGAGGAGCGAGGAAGAATATAATGGGGGATTCCTGAAGAGAAAATTAATTTGTTGAGAAAAATAGGAAGATCCATTTGCAAGTATAAGAGACATTGTTGAAGTCATAATAAAAGTACAGGTCCATGCATGATAAACATATGATAGATAGGTCATTCATAGTGTGAGACAAAGTATTGTTACAATTGAATAAGGATAGGCTATAGGATCCTGGTAAGTAAATCAAGGCTCTGCAATATGGCATTTTCAAGATACTAGTACTATGGGAGATAATGCCTATATAATTATTATACCCCTATATATGTGCATTTAAATAGTAGAGAATGTATAAAATTCTAAATCTATGAGCCTTCCATGTTGGATCAAGAATAGGAGGAGGTCCTGACTTCCATAGATGACATAGCTCAAAATGCCCAAGAAGAGATGACAAAGGATAAAATTTTGTAGAAGAGGTCCAAAACCATAGGGGCAACATGACCTTTGGCATATTGAATTGAAAGGAAAACTTCCAGACAATTCTAAATGGTACCCTAGAGAGAGGATAGAGGAAACATTTAATCACTGTAAATGCCTCCTACCACATTTCCCACTTTAAAAAGCTCTCCAAGGAAAACCTAAGATGATTGTCACTATGATATGACTCGATCTCCAAGTTCCAGTTATGGAAGTTGGTTCTACAAATCGAAAACAAATTGACATCCCACACAGATTACAAACCACTCAAGGGCCTGCAAACAAACCCAAGTGCTCAATTCCCAAGTTTGAACTCCTTTTCACTAGGTTTACACCCCAACCACACCCTTGACACCCTATGCACATGGTTGTGAGGCTCCAACCACACCCATAAGCCTGCTTACATGTTGTTATAACACAAAATTCATATTCAAGTGCATGCGATGCATGATCTATGCCACCTTTTTAGGAAATCGTCTAGACCACTACCCAAAATTTCCTGTAAATTTCCATAATCATTATTAAGATGACAATAATGCCAAACATTCAAACTTGAACAAGATCTTGACCAGGACATGCCTAGTATACAATAGACATTTTGTTTAACATATAGTAAACATGAAAGCTACAATTCATGAATGCATGTTTGATCATAAAATTCTGAATTTCATTTGAGAATCATGAATAAGGTTATATGCCCTCTCTAGATAGCTACAATAACGCTCGTTAGTCCATGCATTCATCAACCATCCAGTAACTTGAAAATCATGAACAAGAGACATAGTTATAGAACATCATGTAACTACATATATAACCATCATATAACCAAAACAAATACCATAATAAATCAGCCATAATATCAACATGATAACCAGTAAAAGTGCTCATAGATCGTAATAGGAAATTAGCTCTTATTAGCATATGGGAATTCCAACCAAGTCAAGGACTTCCATGTATCACTCGACCATAGATTGGGCTTAACCAATTCTCTCTTTTAGCCAATCACCCTCGCACCATATTCCAAGCATGAATGTGGGATCATAAGAGTTAAACCAAAATAAAACCAACCAGGGCTTCTAGAGGCCAAACCAACTCAACCCTTGAGCATAGTGATCTCACCTATATGGTTCAAAAATCACTAACATCAACCAAATTGGTCTCTACCCAAGTTGTTTAGGGCTCTAGGAACTAGTTACTCAACCCATAACCTCTAGGGAACATGAGTTGTTCCAGGGCTCCAAAGTGTTTATCCCAACCCAAGGCTTTAGGGACTAGTAACTTAACCCGAAGACTCCAAGGAAACCCAAGCTATTACAGGGCTCTAGAGAATTTTTCCCAACCCACAGCCATAGGGAACCTAAGCACAAACCAAAAAATACAAGAATGGGGAACCCGCTTCACCATGGCTATCCAAGAAATGGAAAGGCAAGTCTGAAACCATTGTCAATCTAGGAAAATCGCCATGCCAATGACAAAACATAACCAAGGAACCACATGCATATACCATGCATCCAAAAATCAGCAAGGAAATCAAACATGCAACTGTTACCTGCAAAGTATCCGTGTTGTAGCTATTGTTCCAATTGTTCCCTTTCACTCCCTTTCTTTCCTTTGCTTTCTTTCTCCAATCCAAGTGAATGCTAGTCTGCTCCAAGAATGCTTTAAGTGTGCAAGAGTGTATGAGAGAGAAAATGAAAGGAGAACTCAACTCAAAACTATAAAAAATCTAGCAACTGATTCTTTGATGCCTTTTTATCATTGATGTCTCATTTTTCTTAATTTTCCTTAATTTTTCCTCTAATTTCCCTTGCATGAAAATTTGTCTCTTCACCATCCTTTTCTCCTATTTTCTTTTAGTTTCATAATTAAATGCCAATTATTACCTCTTTTCCTTTGACAATTTCCATAGCCATTAATTAATCACATTTGATGCCCATTATAATGTTTTCCCACCAATTACCTTTTAATATGTGTCCCATGACCTTCGTCTTATTTTATTTACATGGAAAATAAACCAAGGGTTGTTACAAACCCATCCACCTTGGGGGAACACCATCCTTGGTGTCTAATTACCCTTATAACTAGAAACACATGATGCCCAAGAGGCTTTATAACACAACCTGATGCAACATTTACATCATACCAAACTACTGAAACCATGAACACCATACTGCCTATTGGAGATTTATATCAAAACTCGATGTAGTATTTACAACATACTACTTATTGGAGCTTTATAACACAACTCATTGCAGTATTTACAATACACATATGCATATGTAAATATAAATCAAAACACATAAACCAAACACATCTGCTCAACAAACAAATAAAGAAGGATACAAAGCCTGCATCTGATCCATGTAGCTTCATCGAGCCCAAAGTACTTCCACTGCACTTTTACTTTCTCAATTACTCGATTCCAAAGCATGATTTGTTTATGCTGCAAAATTCACTGAGGTTCTAGATTGAACTCTCCCTCCACCTACAATAAAAACCAGTCAATGACATTATCAAAATCCTTGAAATATATTTTAAGAAATGAAACATGGAAAACATCATGGAATTTCACTATTAGCGGTAGTGCAAGTCTATAAACCATTGGTCCAATCCTCTCAAGGATCTCAAAAGGCTCATAATACCAAGGTGCCATATTGGAACATGAACCAATACTCAAGGAACTCCTCTTTAACTTGATGCATAAGTACATATGTTTTCCAACCTAAAGCTCCTTGAATGATCTATGTTGATTTGCATAAATCTTTTGCATGTCCTGTGTTTCATTTAAGTTCCTCTTAATGACCTGCATCTCCTGCTCCATCTCGACCAACATATCCAGTCAAATCAACACCCTGTTCATTGGATCACTCCAACTAATAGGAGTATTACAACTCCACCCACAAAGAGCTTCAAATGGACTCATCTTCAAGGATTCTTGATACCCATTATTATATGCAAACTCTACCAGTGGAACATACTCCTCCCACTTCCTCTACTAATGCATGACATACATCCTCAACATATCCTCAAGAATCATGTTAACCCTCTCTATGTATCCATATGTCTATGGATGATAAGCCAACTAAAGGCTAACTATATCCCCAAGCCTGCAAACAACTCCTTCCAAAAAATGGAAGTGAACTTGGCATCTCTATTTAATATAATCTTCTTTGGAACACCATGCAATCTCACTATCTCCCTAATGAAGATCTAAGCTACCTCACTAGCTGAATTTGTAGACTTCACTGCAATGAAGTGAGCTACCTTGCTCAAACTTTCAACCACAACCATGATGGAATCATGTTGTTTGGATGTCCTCGGTAAACTTGTAATGATGTCCATAAAAATGACCTCCCATTTCCATTCTGGAATCGGAATAGGATGCAACAAAACAACTGGATTATTACACTCCACTTTCACCTGCTGACAGTCCAAACATTTTACAACAAAATCAACCACCTCTTTCTTCAAGTTTGGTCACTGATAGAACTTATTAACAATTGTCAAGGCCTTAATTCTGGTATCCCAGGTGGCCTAAATATGGCTTGATATTAAACTCCCTCAAGATAAGCTTCTTGAGCTCACTCCTATCTCACACAAAAATCCTATTCCTGAATCTAACCAAGCCATCAACTGTGAGGTGATAGTCCTCATCCATATCACCTTCACCCTACTACTGAAATATCTACTTTAGTTGTTGGTACCTATCATCATGTTGCCCTACATGCAAGATCTAATCCAAAAAATCTGTCCCATGAGAGGTCATAGTTGAAATGTGATTCACTTGCACTCTCCTACTAAGAGAATCTACAACCCTGTTCTCCTTTCCCTTGATGTACCTAATCTCAAATTGAAACTAACTGAGGGTAGAAAACCATCTAGCTTGTCTGGCATTCAGATTGGGTTGTTCAAACAAGTACCTCAACCCACTATGATTACTCGTCAAGAGAAACCTCCTCCTAAGAAGATAATGTCTCCACATCTTCAATGCATGAATCATAATTTCCAACTCAAGATCATGCGTCACATAGTTCTTCTTATGCTTATTTATTTTCCTTAACTCATAATGAACCACCTATCCTTCCTACATTAGGACTCCACTAAGTCCTTCTTTGCAAGCATCTGTACAAACCACACTCCTTATCAAGATTTACAATCTTCAAGACTTGAGCATTTGTAAGAAAATGCTTCAACTTCTCAAAATTAGCTACAAACTCCTTATTCCATTCAAAATTCTTACCTTTCCTATGAAAAAATGGAATAGGATAGCTAATATATTAGAATTTCTTGATCAACAACTTTTAATAACTTTCTAGTACCATGAATGATCTGACCTCGTCAACATTCCTAGGATTTGGCCACTCGATGGTAGCTTTAATATTTTATGGGTCCACTGCTATCCCTTCCTTGGAAACAACATGTTCCAAGTAGACTGGAATCTGAGACTGAAAGAAGTTGCACTTGTTGAGCTTGGGAGACAACTGATGCTCTCTCAAAAATCTCAACACTACTGCTAGGTGTTATGCATACTCTTCCCCATTCTTGGAGTATATAAATATATCGTCAATAAACACTATCACAAACTTGTCTAGATAAGGACACAACACATTGTTCATCAAACATGTGAAAGTGGTTGGAGCATTAGTGAGACCAAAAGGAACCAACACAAACTCATAATGTCCATACCTTGAGCATAATTTGGTCTTGTAAATATCTTCTTCTTTGATGTGCACATAACGATATCCTGATCTCAGATCAATCTTTGAGAATATTATTGCTCCAATATTATTTTCCAAGCAAACACTTAACAAGTTGGTATATCAATAATCTAATATTTTCTTATGTTCTGTTTTAATATTAAAATAATGTGTAAGTTTTTATGAATCTTTATGCATGCAAAAGAAAATGGAAATAATAAGATTTATTTCTTAAGCATTCTAAAACTATTCAAATAATATTATATGCACATAATAGTGAAGAGTGTGTTTGAATTTATCAGAGTAGAATATGTTACCTATTTACTATGCATGCACTTTTCTAGAAATAAATATATGATAAACTTTTATCTGGTAATGCACAAACAATGTTTTACTCATATCATTCTCCTTTCTTGTAGTTTAACCTAGATTAAACAAGAGCATAAATATAGGATGAGTGAATATCAATGTTGTGTCCCGGATGGTTTAATGTGTTACTAAATAGTAGAATTGAGTTATGTCTATAGGCCATATGTAATATTTATAAGCTATGGACAAAACTTTAAAGTATGATAGAAAGACCCTAATATCTTAACTCAGGAAGTAAAAAGCTAGCACAAGTTATGGACTCAACAAATGAATAGAAGAAGCTAAATTATATAGTTTTAACTAAACAAAGAAAGGACGAGATAGTGGCATAAATATAATATATTTCTTTTCCAAGGCTTTTAAATTAAGAATTTAATTATGAATAGTTAATAAGAACATACATGGAATATTTCTAAACAAGTAGATAGTAATATAATTATAGTTTAATTATAAATTTCTTTCAAATAAGTTGAATGGAAAAATTCAAGCATGCAACATAAATTATAAAGAAAATAATTGTCAAATGGAATGGTTGAAAGGACCCAAAATTACAAAGTTTATCAAAACAATATTCCTTGACTGAATGCTTTTAGCGTTAATCTTTTTACATACAAGCCATGATAGCCTATAATATTAGAAATTCCCTTTAGGGTATTCTCTAAAATAGTTTCAATGACATTAAACTTAAAGTAGACATTGATGCATCTTTCTACGATGAGGGTATCATATTACACACATTCAAGACAGGACCAGAAAGTACATTCAACCTATAAGGAAGAATGTCAAAACCGTTAAAAACTGATGATTTTCAAAGTATGTAAAAGAACTTGCTACTAAATCATTCAGATTGAAAGTTCCTATAAATTATTAATATAAAAAAAGTATGTGTCAAAGTCTTATTAAAGAGTAATGTTGAAAAATAATTTTAATATGAAAATAACTTCCCTTTAGAGAAGAGTTATACCTGGGAAGAAACATGTCCAAATTACTCACATTTTTTACCTATAACAGTGGTTAAATCCATTAACAATGTTGAATAGGATGAAAACCCTGAAAGAATAACTTGAATTTAGTGGAAATCCTAAGGATAAATTCAAGAAAATTTCTAGATAAGGAAATAAGACCATTCAAGGGTATTTGATGAGTGCAACCATGGAAAAATTCTATGCAAAGACATTCATGTAGCTATACAAAAACATTGTAGGGCTAGGATTTCAATTGTGGAAGTCCAAATTCAAAAATAACAGACTAAGTTCAAGAGAAACACTCAAGTTTATTGTCCTTGAAAGGAACTTTTTTTATTTTCTCACCTCCAAGAAAATAAATCTTTTTGAGAATCGAAGATTTTCAAAAAGTAAATATTGTCAAAAAAAAAAAAAAAACTAAGTTAAGGTACGACCACATGAGCCTTTACATTCCTGCATTGAATTAACATGCAAATAATAAGGGAGTTAAACCCTCATTGGCGGAATAAACAATAAGTTTACCTAAGGAAGCAAATAGATGGTGAAACCATAATTTCATTAAGACCAAACAACCCATAAAACATTCAACAGAGTAATTTTGTGAAAAGTCAAGTCCAAAGAGTCTCGGTGCCAACAAAATAAACTTCCTATAAAATTTGAAAACTAAGAAAAAAATAGGTGGTTAAATTAATATAAAATAACCCGACAATGGTAATGAAGAAATACATAACATATATAATCAAAATCCCTCATAATAACTTGTTTGGTCAATTACAAGTGTTAGTAAATGAAACCACATAGAGTTTCCACCAAGAGAAAGAGGGAGAAGACTTGTAAGTAATAATATCATCTTCTATAGGAAAATCAATAACGGAAAAAGAGTAAAAACCCGATTGCAAAGTAGAATGAGCTATGTCTAGAGCAATCACGTTTTACATGTATTTCTCATTTTTCGTGTAGTAGGGTCCATCAAAAGTATGCAACATGGGTACTCCTTGGATGAAAACTCCAATTTTGCATACAATGAGTGTTTCCACTCAAAACTTGAGTAAACCCATAAGGATAAGCTAAAAATATGAATTGAAAAAATAGTTTATTCTTTTTTCCCTCTAAAATTTGATGATGTAATCTAATCTTATTTTATTATTTCCACTATTATTTTATAATTTCCTTAGGAGGCCCATTTTAGACCTCAAAATTACCCTAATGAGGTTACGTACTAGGTGTTTCCATTTTCTTTTTTCGGAGCATCAACTAATGATAATTATGCTTCACTATGCTGTTTGAATCACTTTAAACTATTTTTTCAAACAAAACTTATGCAAATTTTTAAAAAGTACACACATTTTTTTCTCTTTGTAGGAGCTCGATATTGAATCTGTTTTATCTCTATAATTTTCGATCTCCAAAGTCTGAAATTTTGTCTCGTGGTATCCCTCTGAGTCCTCTTTCCAACCCCATAAGTCTGATCAAGATTGGATTCTTCAAGAAAGAGTTATGCCCAATATCCCATGATGACTTGATTATAAACGGGTTCAATATAGTGAACTTGTACGAAGTGACACGTGTCACATTTTTTACCTTCATCACTAAAAATGATACCTAACAAACTACAGTCTATCCTATTTCTATCACTTGTTATATAATTTAAATCTAATGCTTAGAGAAAAAGTTATGATGTTTTTCCCAAGGTCACCTGTTTGAGATGGAATTTTGAAGCCTGCAAAAACCCTAACTTTCTTAGATCATATCTCCAAAAATATAGCGAGAAAAGATCGAAATTTGTAAACAAGGTTCCCAAGATTTCGACTCTACATGGTTTCAATTTTAGCTTATGAAGCTTCATAGAAAAAATTTATAACGAAAATTCCACGATGACATGTTTGAAGCAGCAAACCCATAGAATCCAAAAGCTCTGATACCAAATGTTATGTAACCAGCTCACAAAATAGATGAAGAGATAGATCAATGACTTCAAAATTAGACTCTTTGAGGGGGCAACCTCGTTTACATTACACAAATGAACAATTCTTCAATTCGGCAAATGACAAAACCTTCTTTCTATATATGGGATTCTAAGGGGTCATAATATAATAAGAGCTATCATAACAATAGTAATGTAAGGGCATAACAATAAGAATTGCAGGCTTCTATCTGGAAAAATAATAACAATATGGGGAATACATGGGCACAAAAATAAAAATAAGGGGGCAACACTGACAATAACAATGAGGGAATAGACTAGTATTATAAGGACCTAACAAAACAACAAAAACAAACTAAACCTAGTTTAGGGCAATTAGCTACGAGAACCAAAAGAAGGGTTACTAATAATAGTAAAGATTGTTCAATAGATGTAAATGGGTTGCACACTAAACTGAATTTAAATGTCTTCCTTTGGATCATATGATGTCCTTATTGGCATGGATTGGCTACAGAAACACAAGGTAGTCTTGAAATATTTAGAAAAATCTTTCACATGTTCAATGATGAAAGCGTGACTTATATAGTATAAGGGGTTCCAAGAGCTATTTAAGCAAGGAAAATATTTTCCTTATAGTTAAATAAATTCACCCAAAAAAATATGTAAATTGTATTATGTTCAGAATGAAAATCATTCTAACAGTAATCAAAAAACTTATATATAATATTATTTAATTCTAGAAAATATAAGGATGTTTTTCCTAAGGAAATCCGAGGACTACCTCCACGAAGGATATATATTATCCCTAGAGTAGTACTAACACCTTATTCTCCATACATGAGTTAATGAAATTAAATATGCATTGACAAGAGTTGTTAGACAAGAAATATATACAACCTAGTGTGTCACCTTGGGGTTCACCAGTCATATTTCTGAAAAAGAATGATGGAACCCTTAGACTGTGCATAGATTACTAACAACCCAACAAAATGAAAATCAAGAACAAGTCAAAGGAGCTACTATCTGTTGAAAGATTGACTTAAGATTTGGATATCATCAGATTAGGAACAAAGACGAAGACATTCATAAGACAACTTTCAGGACATACTCTGGGCATTATGAGTTGGTCGTAATTCCTTTCGTGCTCATATTTTTTTAATTTTTTTATGGAAATATGGATTGAGAAATTTGGTGGATACTAAATGCATATACATGAAAAGTTCAGGAAATTATAATAATTGGACTTCAATATCCACCATGGTTTGTAGAGATGGTGATTTATTTTGGGAAAAAAATTATATCATCACAATCTACACAGATTGCACTTGAATCTGGACTATTTTTGGTGATTTTTTAGATTCAATCATTATGTTTAATCATTTAATGAATTAGGGTAAGACAAACAAAATGGTGATTTTTCAAAACTTTCAGCTATCCAACAATTTTCATTTTAATCATCAATGACTGAAAATACCATTTTGAAGAGGACACTAAGAGGAAGGTGCCGAGTGAATTTTCAAATGATTTAGTGTTTCGATTTTGAAGTTATTGACTTTTGCTTTTAAGTAATTTTTAGAAGTCTAAAAATCTATAGTGATAGATTTTAGTATAAAAATATTAATAAATATCATTGCTTCATGAAAATGAATAAAACTTATATCGTTTGATACTAGATTTAGGGTTGAATCAAATGGTACCAAAAGCATCATCTAACTTGTAAATTTGGCAGGGAATAGACTCTTTGAATATTTCCTAAAAATCATCGGATTTTTCCTAATTTTCTTTGATTTAAAACTTTCAGCCAAGAAAATCTTCTGGCTGAAAGTTGAAAAAAATCCCGGCCGATAGTTTTTTGTAACTATGGTTTGCATTAACTACACTAGGGTAATATTACAAAAACTTGACCAAGAAAATAAGAGTTTGAACAAAAAATCTTTCCACGCCCATACACTCAGCTATGAGTTTTCATAGGAAATCTTTCCCTGCCAAAAATCCGGCCAATATTTTTATATACTTTCATCCGAGAGTGAAGCCTTGAGAAAACTCCACGCTTTTTCCAGCCTATGCCTTTCAACCTTTCGGGCGAGAGTTTTAAATAGAATCTAAACTCTAGGCTGACAGTTTTAAATGTAATATGAACTTTAGAATGAGAGTTTTAAATTGAATCTAAACTCTCATCCAAGAGATTTTAAATAAAATCTGAACTGTTGGCCGAAAGTTGTAGTTAGAAAACAAACATTTGGCTAAGAGTTTGTGCCCGATAATTTTTTTCCCAAAACTCTCGGCCGAAAAATTGTTAAACTCTCGACTGAGAGTTTGCAAACCTGAGATTAATTCTGCTAAACACTCAGCCGAGAACATATTTTGATCTATTTTTCTCAACCGAGAATCTGTCGAACATAGCGCAAATTCTCTCCACATACCAAAAAGTGTTTCTTATTTTCACACTTTCACCCGTAAGTGTTTTATTATCAAAATAATGTGTAATTCTGTATGAATGTTTATGCATGCAAAAGAAAAAGAAAGAAGAATATTTATTTCTTAAGCATTACAAAACTATTCAAAGAATTTTGTATCCACGGAATAGTGAAGGGTATGTTTGAATTTATCAAAGTAGAATATGTTACCTATTTTTTTTTCTACGTAATACTAATTCTATTAATAAAAACAGTAAAATACAGTGAGGTTGTGGCCTCTGCAGTGCTGGAACAAATTTATATCATGTTTGGACATTTAGAATTGAAAAGGACTGCCCACTGAGGGGAAACCAGTTGGAGTAAACCGATGATAAGTGTTGCCCATGCAAGGATTACAACTCAAAAACCGAAAGATACATTTGTGGAATATTCCAAAATAGACAACATATTTTGAAAAAACATTAAAAAAGCCCCTGAGAGTAGGAGCGGGGAATTGAAACCTGGCTGCATGGAAATCTGGCTGCATGGATCCACTAGGTGTCGTTTGGTGGAGGAGGCTCTTCCACAATGAGACATCTATCCTCATCCCAATCATCCTCAACTACTTATGTGTCATAAGAGATGCTCGCGATTGCTTGCGTGCCACTAGGAATTCCCCCGACTGTCTACGTGCCATCAGGGATGTCCTTACCATGTTGAGTTCTATCATGGCCATCTTTGCATTTGCGAGAACCAGAGCTGCTGTCCAAGCGCTTCTGTTCACTGGTGGCCTGCTTCTCCTGGGCCGTCTTCTGCTTGCTGATATCCACCTTCTCCTAAACTATGTCCTGAGTCTATGCCTCTCGTGGGCAGATCTTTTCACTGAATGCCACTATGACAGTGGCGATGATGTCAAGGCGGTTCATGGTGTTGTGGAAGCAGAATTAGGTCATGTGATGCGGCTGATGAGGGGATTCAGGGGGGTTGGTCATTTGGGTTGTAGCATTTACTCTCCAAGTGCCAAAGGATTGGGCTCGACCTCTTCCACTGCGGGTGGTGAGATATCTGCCAGAGGATTGGCCTATGGACGGAGTGGAGGAAGGGGTGGATGATGGGGTCGTCAGCTCAGGAGGTGATGGCGAGGGAGGGCGACTGTTTATGCCTCGGCTACTGCCACGCCTACTGCGCATCTAGTGGCAAAGACGCGGCATGGTCCTGCGGCCAGTTTGAAGCTGATTGGTGAGGGCTGAGATGACAAAAGTGCTTGCAGTGAGCGTAGAGTCTGTGCTGGAGTTTACAGAGCTATTCAGGCGAGAGACAGTGGCATTCTGGGAAGAATTCAAAGCACAGTGAACATTTTGAGAAATATGAATGCCATGCCCCAAATCGATGCAGCACAGGATCCAGTAGTGCCTCCCTATTGTTGTGCGAGAGCTCGTCTCCGCGACATCAGGGGGCAGGAGCAATTCAGAGGGGAAGGGGTGAAGGTATGCAGGCTTTTCAAAGCCATGGCCTTAACCTTGCAAAGAGTGTCTCGACCTATGCACCAGAGTAATGGCGCCTATAGATTGACGATGGCTTGCAATAAATTACCACAGTTGGGAATGTGGGTGGCCATGTGGCTTAGCCGCCTAACGTCCCCCTGTCTAATCCTCATTAGTTTCCTCTTAAACATCCTCATCCGAAGAATATGTTACCTATTTATTGTGCATGCACTTTTCTAATAAAAAATGAATGATAAATTTTTATATGGTAATGTAGAAACAAGGTTTTAGTTTACAAGTTCAATACATATGTAAATATATTTTAAGACGAAGACTAATATGTTTAAATATAATTTTGATAGCATGTATAAGGAATACTGATAACATTCTCTTTTCTTGTAGTTTAGCCTAGATTAAACAAGAGCATAAATATAGGATGAGTTGAATATCAATGATTTGGTCCAAATGGGTTAATGTATTAGAAAACAGTAGAATTAAGTTATGGCCACGGGCCATATGTAATATTTATAAAATATGGAAAAAATTTAAAATATGATAGAAAGCTGCTAATAACTTAACTCAAGAGGTAAAAAGCTAGCACAATTTATGGAGTGAGCAAATGAAGGCAGAAGCTAAATTCTACAATTTTAATTAAACAAAGAAAGGAGCACATAGTGGTAGCAATATAATATATTTATTTTCCAAGAATTTTAAATTAATAATTTAATTATGAATAGCTAATAAGCACATACATGGAATATTTCTGAACAAGTAGACAATAATAGAATTATAGGTAAATTAAAAATTTCTTTGGAACAAGTTGAATGGAAATTTTCAAGCATGCAACTTAAATTATAACAAAAAGAGTTATCAAATAGAATTGTTGAAGGGACCCAAAATTACAAATTTTATCAAAACAGTATTCCTTAACTGGAGGATTTTCCCTTAGTCATTTTAAATATAAGTAAGGCATGATAGCCTGTAATATTAAAAATTACCTTCAGGTTTTTCTCTAAAATAGTTTCATTGACAATAAACTTAAGGTCGAGACCCTGATGCCATTGTCTATGATGAGGGTATCAAATTGCACACATATAAGACATGACTAGAAGGTGCAAGTGCATCTGGCATATAAGGGAGGATGTCAAAACTATTAATAAATGGACAAATTCCAAAGCAAGTAAATGAAATTGCAACCAAATCATTCATATTTAAAGTATCTCTAAATTATTAATTATAAAATATGTGTGAGTTGAAGTCTCATTAAGAAGTAATTTTGAAAAAGAAATTTAATATGAAAATAATTTGGGAAGCACCATGTCCAAATTAATCATAATTTTTACCTATAATAGTGGTTAAATCCATTAAAATGTTGAATAGGATGAAACCCCAAAGTAGAACTTGAATATGGTAGAAACTCTAAGGATAAATTCAATAAAATTTCCAGATAAGGAAATAAGACCATTCTAGGGTAGTTATAGCTACAACCATGGAAAAATTATTGTGTCAAGACCATCTTGTGGCTATACGAAAACCCTATATGGTTAGGCTCTCAACTGTGGAAACCCAAATTTAAAAATAACATATTAAAAGTTAATAGATAACTACAAGAGAAACATTGAGGTTTATTTTCCTTGAAATCAACGTTTTTAATTTTCTCACTTGCAAGAAAATAGGCATTTTTGAGAATCAAAGATTTTCCAAAAGTCAATCCTGTTGAAAACAAAGACCTAGTTAAGGGATGACCATAAGAGCCTTTACATTCCTGCATTGAATTGATATACAAAGAATAAGAGAGTTAAACACTTGGTAGTGGAATAAACAAAAAGGCATTGAAATTAAGAAAAGAAAAGGTTAGAATTTTACCTGAGAAAGAAAATGGATGAAGCATCCATAATTTCATTAAAACCAAACAAACCATAAAACTATCAACGAAGTAATTTTGCGAAAAGAAGAGGCCAAGGAGAGTCTCGGTGCCAACAAAAGAAACTTCCAATAAAATCTAAAAGCCAGGAAAAAAATAGGTGGTTAAATTAATACGAAAGAACACAACAATGAAAGTGAAGAAATACATATATATAATCAAAATCCCACAAAATAACTTGTTCAGTCAATTAGTAATTTGAGCAAATGAAACCGTGCAAAGTTTACACGAAAGAGAAAGTGAAGGATGATTTAAATTTTAGAGGGGAAGGGATAAAGATAAACCCCATTGTATACAAATTCATTTTTCAATATATATGTATACAGGACTTAACATCGTCAATGTGAAACAACTTCATATATATATAGAGAGAGATATATATATATATATATCTATAATGGTGTGATTCCCATGTTAATTGTAATGAGGAGTTCTAAGGAATGTCTATGCATAGTTAGACATAATTCAGCTGTAAGGAACGTGTAGAATATGGTGAATTAGAAAAACAAAATAAAAACTCTATAATATTCCCTCAGATCAACAAGGTTTTTAACATATCACTAACTCAACCATTGATTGAAAAGTACTTGATCTAGGTGGATGTTGGTGGCCACCTGCCTATTCCACTTAAACCCCCATCACTGCCTCTTACAATTTTTTAGTTTACTTAATTGTAGCACAATTTACTATTTTTAGCATTTTTTTAGGTCCTGAACTTCTGAAGAAGTTTTGAGGCCCTAAACGACATTTTTTGGGCAAAATTTCTCAACTATTTTTTAAAAAATCACAATTTTGGTTGTATTCCTTGGAGAGACCTTTTCATTGAGGTATCATACGCATCAAATAGAGATAATATGACCAAGTTACGACCCCAAGAAGTTGGGTGCCCAGCTAAACCCAACGGGTCCCATAAACTCTTGGTGATACATCTCCCCGGGTTAGGGTTTTGGTTGTTTGGGATTTTCTCTTATTGTTCAATAACATAAAGGCCCTTGAGCCTCATTGTAACTCAATTCAGAGGCATGTAGCTGCCAAACTCTTCTAAGAGATAAGCTACCATTGCCCGAGCTAGTCTTATTTCCATTCTGTTTGTAAGCATACCTTGATATTTGATATTAATGAAAAGAAGTGATATTTGTATTGCATCTTTGTATTTATGGTTATATCTGTAATTTGTTGTGTTCCTATTTAAATCCATATCAGTGGTATCAGAGCGGTCTGCTCTTTCTCTGTGTTTCTTTGCATGTCCCCAATGAGGTCGGGATATAAGGAGTTAGGGCTTGAACTGGTCGAACCTTTGCAATACCAGCCTCCCAAATCTCGATGGCCTCCCATGGTGGATGAAAAGAAAGACGAGGGGGTAGGAGATCCAATCAAAATCTTGCTCAAAGGAGCCCTCGAGCGACAAAGGAACACGATGATGGACAACTTTTCCTAAATCCTTCAGCGACTACTTAGGGGCGACGCATCTACCTCCAATAGCTACTCTGGAAGCACCACACCCTTTAAGGTACAAAAGGGTACAAGTTATCTTTGATATTCCCATATTTGAGGGTTAGATAGATGCAGATGTCATAGATAAATGGTTAAATCTGCTAGAAGGATATTTTTCTATTCATGATTTTTCCAACTGGGAAAAGATCACTTTTGCACTTCTCAAAGTTGCCACACATGTCAAGGACTGGTGGGAAACCTATTGCAAGTATAAGGATGAAAACATGACCTCACTGTTTTCAGCCACACCCACTTGGAATTCATTCTGGGATGTCATCAAGGAGCAGTACTACCCTATCAGAAGCTACGAGGATAAATACATAAATTGGACCACGCTGTGGCAGGGAAGGGACCAAGACGTATCGAAGTTTACCAATATTTTTCATACCCATTACACAAAGTTGGGTATCAAGGATTTCGAGCGGCATTTGGTAGGAAAATAGCGCGGCTGCCTACACAGGTACATTTAGGATGAGCTGGAGTTCCTGCACATCTCCTCGCTTGGCACAGCGTACCGATACGTTTTCAAGATTGAGAATAAGTTTAAACAAAAGAAGCAAGACTTTGTATCTCCAAATCCGAAGAACAAAGGACAAAGCCAAGGCGAGGTGACCCAGGACAACCTATCAAAGCTGCAAGAAAGAACACCACCACGAAGTGAAAGAAGGACACAGGAAAGTGGTGTGAGATCCATAAGAGCCCCACTCACAACATAAGTGAGTTTCAGGCCAAGCAGTTGCTGGTGGCCAAGTTGAAGGCTTCAGAATAAGATGCATGTTCGTACTCTGAGTTATAAACCGACAAGAGGAATGACAAATGGAAGCATATAATTTATACAAAGCCCACCGCAACTATTGCCACTACGAAGATCCAGAAGAATGAGCCTGAAGATACAGAGGATGGGGAGAGTATTTTCCACTCACAAATGTGGGTGAAGGGTTCGCCAATGCAATTCATTATCGATAGTGACAGCCAAAAGAACCTCATTTCAGTAGAGGTCATGAAGTGGCTGGGCCTACTAACCATACCACAACCTCAGCCATACAACATTGGCTGGCTTCATCAAGGATGAGATCTCTGAGTTAGCCAACAGTGCCACCTTCCCTACTGCATCAAGCCCTTC